>LPNX011216325.1:127357-244413 GCA_001517045.1 Pseudotsuga menziesii
AGGTTTGTATTGCATCTAACGCGCCAAAAGAGACCCTCAACTTCTTGCACACACCCAAACATTATTTTTGGTTTACGAGTATAGGACAGTCGAAGGTCGGGACTCAGACTCTCAACTCTCCAATTCTATGCTTCAATGTCTCCCTAATTTCTATTTCCTCTAGAAGATTATGCTGAGCTAAGCTGTCGACTTGGTTGTTGTGAATTTACAAGTATGTATAGCATTTTACACTTGTGTAACATTTTATATGTGGATAAAAGTTAAATGTGTTTCTTGTTGGAGTTCCTTCTGGTTCTATAAATATAAGGGTTTTAAATTTCTCCATCCAAAATGTCGTTTGAAATTTGTAATGTATTATGCGATTGTGTTTCCGGTAGACTAAGTCTCGAATACTCAATAGATGTAACCTTAAAAAACCCAGTATTTAAATGAAAGCAGAACCAAAATAATCTATACTTTTCATAGTCTAGGACCACAACTTCGTTTGGGCGGAGGAGCAAGAAAAAAGAGCCTTGTATTTGAGTTCCAAATCTGTCAATGTTATTTATCTGTCGTGAATTGTAAACATTAGGTTCAAAGAAAGAACAATATTTGAATATAAGTGTTTGAATTGTTCCAATTTCCTTAATGAAATCCAACAGTTGAAAGGATAAAATATTTAACAATCGACAATGTAAATGTTGTAGACTCCGACCCCTTCGTTTTCCTGTTAGCCTTCTAATAATGGAAACAAGAAGTACAAATTGTCTACCAATATATCTAGACAAGGGAATCCCTCGACGGACGTTCATGAATGAGGGACTGGGAGTGCAATGATCTAGCAAAGAACATGATTTCAACATCCTCGTTGTCGCAAACCTCCCAAACATGTGTTTATGATTCATCTTCATTGTTGACTTTGGTAGAAACTATACACCCAACTTGTAGTGATATTTGTTGGAGAATTTAAAGTTCTTCCTTATAGTGGACTAATAAATACTAAACCTTTTTGATAGGGCTAATAAACTCGACATAGATTGGAGGGACTATCCATAATCTACCTAAAATTGGGGATTTTGTTTGATCACTTAGAATTGGGGTATAAAGTCGATATACATTGGAGGGACTATCCATAATCCACTTAAAATTGGGGCTTTTGTTTGATCACTTTGATTTGAGCATGTGGGGAGGACATGATTCAATTCTAAAAATAACTGCTGAATTTACGGTTAATAAAAAAGTTTCTCCCTGAAAGCATAAGGTATTACATTATGGGGTTTTTCTTTTAGGTAGGCCCAATCACACTTCACCAATAGAGCCACCATCAAGCTGAATCAATCCTCACAGAATATGCTCCAACCGAGAGAGTACATAGTTTATCTCACTAATTCCATGTAAATGTTGAATAGCTCTGAATTTATTCTTATTGTCATTTTTTTCTATACATAATTTTTAATAAATAATAAAATTTTGTAGTACACTAACAGTTTCAAATAAAAAGAATGATTTATTTTTACATGTAAACATTGAAGGGTTCACTTTCTCACAACCCTTCAAAGTGAAATGGGACCCTACCCTAAAAATTTGATCCCTGCACGGCATAGTCATGACACAAGCTGTTGATCCAAAGCGAAGTCGCGTACTTTAAAATGAAACCGTCTAAAGCGAAGTCACGTACTTTAAAATGAAACCGTCTAAATTAACGACTCGTCTCAAGATGTGACCAGTGGCGCCGGTCATTCAAGAAGGTAGCCGTAGCATCTACATACTGTAACGATTCGGCACCGGTGGAGCCTTGTCACAGCTGCGGTGCTAGGGTCACCGTCCGTGAAGAAGACAGATTTGGCTGGAAAGTTTGTTATGATTTGACGTCGTAAAAGGATTAGGCAACCGTTCTGGCGGTGGAAATAGGTTTCTGATATCCGAGATGACGTGACGTAGGTCAGTTGTGGTCCGATTTCAATTATTATCGTCGGCAGAGCTGAACCTTTTATTGCCATCAATTCTCGGATTCTTTCTGCGAATTGAGCGATATTTGATCCGGAGAGCTGAAACTTTTATTGCAACACTTCCAGTTCTCTCTTGGTACCCAGATGAATTTTAATGAGGACGCGCCTGGTGTCACGAAAATGTCTGACAACACTGAAATCGAAGAGAACGGGAATGGTGAAATCAGCTTAACTTCCTTGCTCTTTAAAGCTGCCGAGGAGTTCCCGAACCAGAAAGCCATCACGGTATCCGGAAAGTACCAGCTGACGCACTCGCAGCTTCAAGCGACGGTTAATGCATGCGCCGCTCGGCTCAGAGGCGCCGGTGTCGGGCATGGCGATGTCGTGGCGCTCGCGTTTCCGAACTCCATTGAGGTAAACATTATTTGATTAGCGTTCTTTTCTAGGGTTTTGATGTCTTGTCGACTGATCAGGGCTGCTTGCAGTTCGTCGTTCTGTTAATGGCCGTCATCCGAGCCAGAGGCGTCGCGGCTCCTCTGAACCCGGCGTATACTGCCGAGGAATTCGAGTTTTATCTGGCCGACTCCAAGTCGATGCTACTGTTGTTGCCGGCCGAAGGGAACACGGCAGCGGAAATGGCCGCTGCCAAGATCGGATTACTTGTGGCTAACAGTCGATTTAGTCTTCTGTCCGACGGCACTGGGAGCGTCGAGTTTGTTTCGGAGTCCTACGGATTCGATCTTGATCTTGATCTTGCCGAGAACAGCTGTGATATCCATGACGATATGGCGCTGTTCCTGCACACGTCCGGAACGACCAGCAGGCCCAAGGGGGTGCCCTTGACTCAGCTCAATCTGGCGGCCTCCATTTTGCATATCAAGAACACATACGAGCTCTCGTCGTGCGACACAACAGTCATTCCCCTGCCTCTCTTCCACGTCCACGGCCTCGTCGCAGGTCTTCTCACGTCTCTCGTCGCCGGAGCATCGGTCGTCCTTCCCGCGGCGGGCAGATTCTCCGCTTCAACATTCTGGACCGACATGCGAACCCATGGGGCAACGTGGTACACGGCGGTTCCTACGATCCACCAAATTCTGCTGGAACAACATGCCGCCAAACCTGAGGATCAGTACCCCGAGCTCCGCTTCATCCGGAGCTGCAGTGCGTCGCTCGCTCCCGTCGTTCTCGAACGGCTGGAGAGCGCCTTCGGAGCACCGGTTCTGGAGGCATACGCCATGACGGAGGCTTCTCACCAGATGACCTCCAATCCGTTGCCCGGTCGCGGGCAACGCAAGCCGGGCTCCGTCGGCAAGGCGACTGGCATAGAGCTTGCCATTATCGACGAGAACGGTTTCCTCCAGCCGCAGGGGTGCACTGGGGAGGTCTGCATCCGTGGTGTTAACGTGACGAAGGGATATCAGAACAATCCCGTGGCCAACGAGAGCGCTTTTCAGTTCGGATGGTTCCACACGGGAGACCTGGGATATCTGGACGACGAAGGGTATCTATTCTTGATGGGCAGAATCAAAGAGCTCATCAACCGTGGTGGTAATTAAGCATCATACATTTCAATTCTTTGTTTTTTTGTTTTTGTTTTTCGAACCGTGGTGGTAATTAAGTATCTTACATTTCTATTCTTTGTTTTTTATTTTTTTGGTGCTGGATTGGGTTGGTACTTGGGGAACATGTTTAGATAGGTGTATCCATACTGGTTGCATTGGGGATGGTCATTTAATGTAGCTGCAGCAATATACTTGCTGTGATATGTTTGTTGTATCTGCATTAAATGGTCTGCTTATTGTCAGTCCATGGAGATGGGAGGCAGCTTGAGATCCAACTGCTCTGCTGCAGTTTGAGATCCAAGGGGCCTGCAGCAGGCTGCTTATTGTTAGCTAGGCTGCTTATTGTTAGCTCGTGGACTGCAGCAGGCTGCTTATTGTTAGCTCGTGGAGATGGGAGGTAGCTTGAGATCCAACAGGTGACCTGCCTACTCTCACTAACTGCATTAAATGGCCTGCAACACGCTGCTTATTGTTAACCCATTGTTAGCCCATAAAAATGGGAATAGATGTTCACGTACCTCATTAGGTACATTTATACTAGGATTAGTACATGTTCAAATTCTTGCAACTATTATATCATTAGGTACATCTAAGAAGAAACCTTTATATGATTAAGTACATTTATATCATTAGGTACATCTAAGAAGAAACCAAGAAACCTTTAAATAGTCAGATTGAACTGCACGAGGACTCTCATTCTTTGTTAAAATGGAGCACGCTGCAAGAGGACTCTCATTCTTTGTTAAAATAGATTTAATTCTGATCATAAAAAGCAAACACCACAAGACTGATCTGAATTACTGTCTTCTCTTCTCTCGCCCCGTTCTAAACTGATCTTCGTTTTCCCTTGCAGGCGAGAAGATATCCCCGTTCGAAGTGGACGCAGTTTTGTTATCACACCCAGCAGTCACCCAGGCAGTGGCGTTTGCAGTTCCGGACAAGAAATACGGCGAAGAGGTATACAATTTTCAGCAGAAATAGGATCTTGAATTTTCCTAATGAAAAATTGTATCTGCTAATCGATTTTATACTAATTCTATTTCCTTCCTTTATCAGATAAACGCAGCAGTTGTCCCTGTGGACGGTGTACCAGTAATCGAAGAGGATGTGATTTCGATATGCAAGAAGAATTTGGCTGCATTCAAGATCCCGAAGAGGGTTTTTGTGACGGACTCTCTCCCTAAAACGGCGAGCGGTAAAATCCAGCGACGGGCCATGGCTGAGCACTTCTGTCCATCCGCGTCCGTTTCTGAACCCTCTGAGGCGGGATCGGGATCGGGATCGGGAGCATGAAATGAAATGAAATCAGATCAGATTAAACACCAGAGTTTGATTGCCGTTACCAAAAAAACTGGGTTATTTGCACGTCAAAAATATTTTAAATCGTCTATTTTGCGATGTTTTAATTGACAAATATTGATAGTACATGCTTTCTTTGGCACTAGTCATTCTTTCGTTCATTATTAGAATTTGGACTGGGAATTGACTGGTTAATAACGTAGGCAACACTGCTTGCATTGACATGACATAAAATTATCAACTAATTGCTGGCTGTTGGATTTCGAGTTGCTTGAATTTAACAGCCTGTTATAGTCTATGGCCTTAACATACTACTTACTTGCCTGTCATACTACTTATTTATTCACATCAAAATTCTCTTAATTATAAAACATACTACTTATTTATTCACATCAAAATTCTCTTTTGATATAATTGACATGACATAAAACTATCAACGAATTGCGAATTGCTAGCTGTTAGATCTCAAGTTGCTTGTTAAATGAAATTTAACAGCATGCTGCTTTAACATTCTACTTACTTGCCTATCGACATCAAAATTCTCTTAATTATAAAAGCAAAGATTCTCTTAATTATAAAAACATGAACTCTTTTGAGATAAAGTTGATCAAGAATGGTCCTCCAAGGAGGCTTGTGATTTCAACTTTTTATTCCCAAAAAGGCTTTTGATTTCAATTTTTTAATGGTGCTCCAAGGAGGCTTGTGATTTCAAATTTTTAAGGGTCTTCCAAGGAGGCTTGTGATTTCAACTTCTTTTCTCCCTCTAAAGAGGCTTGGTTTTTTTTTTAATAATTATGGTTAATTTTTTTCCAGAGTGGTTCCGGCGAAATGTAAAAGTTTTAATTTATTTATAATAAGAAAATAAAATGCAATTTTGGTTCATATTTATAATAAGAAATTAAAATTCAATTTTGGTTTATTAAATTTAAAAATATATATATAATTACTTTTTTTTTAATTTTATTCTTATGTTTCAAAATCTATAAAAAAAATCTATAAAAAAAATCTTTAGATCAATATAAATGTGATTAATATTTTGAAATTGTGTTATAGAGTGGGTGTATAATGAGAAAGTGATTTTCATCTTTAATTTTTTTAGTACCACAAATATGACAAATTAAGAATTGTTGAGCCCAAGCTATCTTGTGATTTTCTCTTATGGTCTAATTCATCTAATTCATTATTGCACCACAACTTCTCCTTAAATTTAGATGCACTAATACTTTTAATTAAGCAAAAAAAATCTTTCTAAGTATGAGGGAGAAGTGTAATTCTATGTTAATGTGAAAAAGTGTGTAATTCTATGCTAATGTGGAGTCTACTTAAATTTAGATGCACTAACACTTTTAATTAAGCCAAGAATCTCTTTCTAAGTATGACGGAAAAGTGTAATTCTATGATAATGTAAAGCTTACATGTATCACTTTACTTAATTAATAAAATATTAAGTAAACCAAATTTGAAATATCTGATATAGGTCCACCTAAGTTATTTTGTATGTATTAATCTTTGGAATCATGTATACTTCATCTATGCTAATGTGAAGAAGTGTAATTCTATGCTAATGTGGAGTCTCCTTAAATTTAAATGCACTAATACTTTTAATTAAGCAAAGAAGCTCTTTCTAAAGTATGACAGAAAAGTGTAATTCTATGTTAATGTAAAGCTTACATGTAGCACTTTACTAAATTAATAAAATATTAAGTAAACCAAATTTGAAATATATGATATAGGTCCACCTAAGTTATTTTGTTTGTATTAATATTTGTAATCATGTATACTTCATGATGTTCTGTTTTGTTTTTATACTTAGTAAATTTTATAGGACCACATTTATCTAAAACGCATATATATACATAACACACTCCAAACTTCAAACTATATCTTATTTATGAAACATGAGTCTTTTAATATCTTATAAATATGAATCATATTGAGTTTGCACCTCAAGGGATTTGATCCCTCTCTGTGCAGGATAAATTTGCAGTTAACATGAATCTAGGTTAGTATTATCACTATTATGCAATGACTTCTTCCTCGAGTCCCCGATGATTTAGCCAAGACTTGGCATATTTTTGTAAACCTCACTTAAGTCGTAGGTTTTTTTTACTAGAGTATGAAACAATCTTTAGAAGACTCTTGTCTACCATGTTTCTTATCTTTGTTGATAGTTGGTCAATACTGAGAGGGGGGGTGAATCAGTATTGTTAACTTTTTACCATTTTAACCACTATTTAAACTTTAATCAAAACATATAATCAAGAACATACATAAAACACATATTTTATCATGGAACCCCAATTGGGTAAACCACCAATACTTCATATTACTGCAAAAATTTGTTTTTACAATTTACAATAATTATTTGCAAGAACCCACTTGTTAGAGACCACAACCCCCAAGTTTCTCAGCCACTACTGAAGGATGCACCCACACCCTGGTTTCTGCCTGCACCTATAGACAAGGATACACCAATACCCTGATTCTCCAGCCAATACTGGAAGGAGGCTAAGACCTCCTAACATGCATGTAGCCTACCCTAGCACCACCTGCCACCCTAATTTCATATTATTAAGCTTCAAGATCTTCTTAAAAACTTCGTCTCTTGTAACTATTCTTTGGTCTCTGTCTTATGCTTCAATTGCATAGATCTGGATGACAAAGACACCCTTTGCATTCTCTGACTTCTAGTCTTCTACTTTTAGATATTCATTATTCACCCACAGAGACCCACGAGACACATTTCCTTCTATTTCGATTCTTCATTAAATAACTCTTTCATGCCTTTTCAAACTAGTTGTGCTTCTTCATTATAGAAAAACACGCCTTTTCACTCTTCTTACCTTTCCATCAAACACGTTACCTCTCTGTTTTAATTCTGTACAATTCTATTTAGTCAATTTTGTCTTATTGCACATTTTATTTAACTAATTGTTTAAAATTGCTTCCATCTTCAGACCATCGGGCTTTCTCTGATTTTAATTAATTTGTATCTCTATCTGTTTACATATTTTATTTAATTAATTAACTCATCCACGGGCCTGTGGGCTTCATATTTAATGCAAGTATGATCTTCCACCATGCCTTTAAGCTTCTGCATGCCTTCTACATACTTTTTTAAACCCTCTGTGGGATCCCTTCCTTACTCCACCTGCAAACTTCATCTTCTCTGGTTGTTGGACATGTTTCTTTCCCAAAGCTCGAGCTTCACCTTCCATATGCGAGCTTCATCTTTTCACAAAACATGGGCTTCATTACCATGCAGGCACTATCCCTTCCGAACTTTCCTTTCCACGTTTTGCTTTCCGAAATGGTCTTTCCGTAAGCTCCTTTTCACACTGCGAAAGGCAAATATCAAAAAACAAAAATTTCCAGGACTTCGTCTTTGTGATTTTCGCCTTTCTGCTTTCAAGACTGGCCTTTCTGTACTTTCCTTTCCGCACTACGAAAGGAAAATATCGAAAAACACAACTTTCCATGCCTTTGAGCCTTAATTTTCCGCACCCGCACTGACCTTTTCGCACTGGCATTTTCGCACTGCGGAATGCGGAAGTTGGAGAGTCAATTTTTCAGGACTCCGACTGTTTGCTTTCCGCCTTTTCTCTTTCCAGACTGGGCTTTCCACGGGCTCCTTTCCGCTCCCGCAACGGTCCTTCCGTCGTTGTATTTTCGCACTTTTGTTTTAGCAACGGTTTTTTTGAACAGTAGATCTGCTTGCAGAACTATTCTCATTCGTCTAATCTTTGGTCCTTTGCAGAACTTCAACTTTTCCGCCTATTCCTTGTGGAACTAATCCTTAACCATCGGATCTCGTGCGGGATGCTTCCTAACCGTAGGATCTATGATCCTTTGCGAAACTCGTCTTCATTCACTATTTCTTTGTTTTAACACTTGGCCAATTGTAATCTCAACATGCAAACTAACATTTGTCTTAGTTTTGACAGGTTGATAATTCACTCGTGTAAGAACCAAATGAGAATATAATTCCATGGCTGGATAGCCAGTTCACCAAGGAGAAGGATCATGTCATATTTTAGATCTTACTAACACACACATATATTCTGGAGGACATTTGAAATTAGTCTTCCAACCTTTTGTTATGACAAACAAATTTCTTAGTCTGATCCAATCTTCCTAAAACACTATTTTGGCAGGTCCCTAACTTCTTCCTCAGTTGCTTCCAAGACAATATGAAGACATGGTCAGATGGAGAAAACACAAGTCCACAAGACTTCTATGTGTTGCAGGAATTTACTCTAACCCATGATTTAGGGCGCTCATTCTCTTAGACCCTCTTAGGTCGGTTTTGACTATTTATTCATACTTAGTCAATTTCCTGATTTTCACCAATTGTTGTATTTCTCTAGAATGATGTCACATCATATGTTTTGTCATCATAGGAAACATCTCTTACCAATTTGCCATAAATTATGTTACTCTATGTCATCATATCTGCCTTTTCATCATTCATGCCAAGTCATCACTACCTTTGTCTTTCCTTTGTCTTTCATGAGTTCACTCTACTATCATGTCCTTGGTTATTCCTTTTTCATCACTGAACTTATTGCCAACAATCTCCCCCTTTGGCATTGATGGCAACACCTAAACATTCTCCCCCTTTGACAACAATGACAAAGGATAACTTATACCATTGTTGTACCCATTTTGATAGAAGATTTCATGTATTTCTTCTTTATGACAACTCCCCCTGTCATCATATATCCCCTTTATTAACTAGCCTTGGTGCTAACCAATATTAACATTTCCTTTCTTGCAACAAGTTCTTGAATGAAATCTTGAATAATAGATCCACGGACTCCCCCTATCACTGTACTTCCTTTTCTCTATCAACATTTTTGTGATAGATTTTACACTCACCATTACACTGTTCTCTTTACTATGTTAACTAATGTTTTTCTCCCCCCCCCAAAAAAAAATATAGTTTCTAGAACGAATTTCATATGATTTAGTTCGGTTCTCAACTTTAGAAAAATCACTAAATTAACCAACCCGGTCAAATCCCAGGTAATATTCTACGTCCAGCTTCTTTTGTTAAACAACCAACTATTTCAACCGGGGAAATGGCTCACAGTTGTTGATCTAAGCCATGCTTTCATCTGGACCGTCGAAGTATGTGACCCCTACCTAATTCCGCTAATCTCCATTTTGAATTTCTCTGTGCTAGTTCACCTAGCGAAATTATTTCCATCATTTGATAAAAATTCTCCTTTAATCTTCGTCGTTCAAAATTTAAGCACCTACCACATTCTGCAGATTTCAAAAGTTCATTAACCCGCGAATGTTGAATCAGTGGAATTGTTCTCCACTGTAGATCCAATTCCGATTAGATCTCCTTCGTCGAAAGATGAAATCCTTTAATCAATATCATAGATATGAAAAATTATTTAATCCATGCAAGTTTAACTAGCGGAATTATTTTCCACCGTAGATCTATTCTTCCTCTACCCATCCAGTGGTCTATTCTGCCTGTAAGTTAATCTGCCTTTGCCTTTACCAAAAATTCCTTAAGCATGTGCATTTAGATCTTCATTACCTACAAAACCTCATTAACATTTAGATACCAATTGGAAATTTTTTACTCTAACTCCCCCTGAGTATATGATCACTCTAAATGTCATTTTTAGGGTTCTCTATAAATCATGAGAGATATTTAGAAAAGGATCCCACAATCATCACTCCATCCTTCTTCATCACCTTCATCTTCATCTTCAACAGTGTATTCTTTTACGTCTCCATCTTGCTTTCCATCATAATGGATGTCATTCCTATCTACAACATTATTATGCTCCTCATCATCTTGGGAAACTTCTTTGATGCTTGAAATATTTGTTTCTTCTATATTTTTGGAGTCATCCTTTCTTCTCCAAATATTCCCATGAGGTACCTTGCTTGCTGACCTTGTTTGTTTATTGGATTCTTTACTTAGAGATTTTCTCTTGGTTCTACAATCAACAACCTTGTGACCAAACTTGTGACAGTAGTGACAATAGCCATAGAAACTTCCTTCAAATTTGAGAAATCTTTGACTTCTCTGATTTACAGCTTCCATCCTCTTACATTCCTTCCTTTGTTCTTGGACTTTTATTGAATAATTTTTCCTTAGCTTACATTCTCTAGCCATATGTCCAAAATTATGACATGTATAACAATGACCAGGAAATATTTGTTGGACCATGCGTGTCCTTGATCTTTTAAGTATCATTCCAGTTCTGTCATTATAATGGTATGAGCGGGAAGAATTGTGACTATTATTAATTGGACTCTTTAGTACATTAGCACAACCTCTTCTATTATTTATTTCTTGGTTATTGAAGGAAGAACATCATGTCTTCCTTTCATTGTCATACCTTAAACTAGTTTTATCATTTGATGGTTTATGGCTCCTCAAGATGTCATCTAAAAATTTTGAATTGTTCTCAATCTTTGTTTTAATAGTTTCCTCATCAAGCTTCTTCCTAAGCAAAGTAAATTGTTCTCTTAATATCTCGGCCTCTTCCATGTGGTCTTCCAGCATCTTTATTTCTTTCTTGAAGTTAGTAACTTCCCTCTTTAGGCTCTCGATGTCTTCCATGATACCCATCATTTGTTGTCTTGCAATGTAAATTTCTTCTCAAAGGGTCTTAACTTCCTCTTCATTTGACTTCTGCTCTCTTTGATACTTTGAAATTTTTTATTTCAAAGACTTGTTCTCCCTCCTACGTTTTCTCAATTCTTCAAAGGCACTTATGAGTTATGTTTCTAAGTTCACCTCTCTTTCCATATCTGAATTATCTTTTGAAGTTTGAGTTATTGTCCCTATGAATATATTTTCTTCATCTTCAGTTATATCTTCACTATCATACTTACAAATAGCAAGGTTTGTTTGTGTTATCTCTTCATTTGAATAAAGATTTTCCAATTTTAGCCATAGTTCCTTGGCTGAGACACATGGTCCAATCTTTATTTTGATAGATTGAGATATTCCATCTAATATGGCCTCTATTGCATTTGCATTATTTTTCTTAGATTTATTTTGAGCTGGAGTCATTATTCTCTTTAGTGGGATGTAATCAGGGATCACTGCATTCCATACACCAAGTTCTGATGCCTTCAGATAACTTTCCCTTGTTGTACTCCAAAATATGTATTTTTATTTTCCAAGTATTGGAGATCCATTTTCTGTGTAAAACTCTTCTTGTTGATCCATAGTGGTTTTTAATAGGATCTTCCTTCCAGTGGTTAAACTGTTAGTGAAGGATCCTGCTCAGATACCAATTGTTGATAGTTGGTCAATACTGAGAGGGGGGGTGAATCGGTATTGTTAACTTTTTACCATTTTTGCCATTATTTAAACTTTAATCAAAACATATAATCAACAAGATACATAAAACACATTTTATCATGGAACCCCAATTGGGTAAACTGCCAATACTTCCTATTATTGCAAAACGGTGTTTTAACAATTTATGATAGTTATTTGCAAGCACCCACTTGCTGGAGACCACAATCCCCAAGTTTCTCAGCCACTACTACAGGATCCACCCACACCCTGGTTTCTTCCTACACCTACATACAATGATACACCAATACCCTGATTCTCTAGCCACTACTGGAAGGAGGCTAAGACCTCCTAGAAGGCATATAGCTTGCCCTAGCACCACCCTACCACCATAATTTGATATTATTAAGCTTCCATAACTTCTTAAAAACTATGTCTCTTGTTACTCTTCTTTGGTCTCTGTCTTATGCTTCGACTGCATAGATATGGATGACAGAGACACCATTTTCATTCTCTAACTTCTGGTCTTCTACTTTTAGATATTCATTATTCACCCATAGAGACCCACGAGACACATTTCCTTCTATTTCGATTCTTCATTAAATATCTCTTTCATTCCTTTTCAAACTGGTCATGCTTCTTCATTATAGGCAAACACACCTTTTCACTCTTCGTGTCTTTCCATCAAACACATTACCTATCTGTTTTAATTATGTACAATTATCTTTAATCAATTATGTATTATTACACATTTTATTTAACTAATTGATTAAATCTTCTTCCATCTTCATACCATCGGGATTTCTCTGATTTTAATTAATTTGTATCTTTGTCTATTTACATATTTTATTTAATTAATTAACTCATCCACAGGTCTGTGGGCTTCATCTTTAATGCAAGTATGATATTCCACCATGCCTCTGATCTTCCTCGTGCCTTCTACATACTTCTTTAAATCCTATGTGGGCTCCTTTCCTTACTCCACCTGCGGGCTTCATCTTCTCTAGTTGTTGGACATGTTTCTCTCCCAAAAATTGGGCTTCACCTTCCATTTGTAAGCTTCATCTTTTCACAAAATGTGGGCTTCATTACCATGGGGGAACTAGCCTTTTCGAACTTTCCTTTCTGCATTCTGCTTTTCGAACTAGTCTTTTCGTAAGTTCCTTTTCACACTGCGAAAGGCGAAAATCGAAAAACCCAAATTTCCGGGACTTCGTCTTTGTGCTTTCCACTGTTGGGACTGGCCTTTCCATACTTTCCTTTTCACACTGCGAAAGGTGGAAATCAGAAAACACAACTTTCCATGTCTCTGACTCTTTGTTTTCCGCAGTTTCACACCCGCACTGACCTTTCCGCACTGGCCTTTCCACACTGCGGAATCCAAAAGTCAAAAACTCTATTTTTCACGACTCCAATTATTTTCTTTCCGCCTTTCTGTTTTCTAGACTAGAATTTCCGCAGGCTCCTTTTCGCTCCCACAATGGTCCTTTCGTCGTTGTCTTTCTGCAATTGCCTTTTCTGCAGGGCAGAATGCGGAAGTCAGAAACTCAACTTTTCCATGACTTTGAACTTGTGATTTTCATGGTTCCACACCCACACTTCCATTCCCACAACACTTTTTCTGAACCATCGATCTACTTGCGGAACTATTCTTATTCATCCAATCTTTGGTCCTTTGCGAAACTTCACCTTATCCACCTATTCTTTGGGGAACTTATCCTTAACCGTCGGATCTCGTGCGAGATGCTTCCTGGCCGTCAGATCTATGATCCTTTGTGGAACTCGTCTTCATTCACTATTTCTTTGTTTTAACACTTAGCCAATTTTAATCTCAACACGCAAACTAACATTTGTCTTAGTTTTGATAGGTTGATAATTCACTTGTGTAAGAACCAAATGAGAATCTAATTCCATGGTTGGATAACCAGTTCACCAGGGAGAAGGATCATGTCATCTTTTAGATCTTAGTGACACACACACACCTTCTGGAGGAAATTTGAAAATAGTCTTCCAAGCTTTTGTTATGACACTGGTTGTAATCTCACGGATCATAGAGGCTTACCAATAATACACATTAAAGCATACAAACATAGCAGATACAAGAGACAAGAACACAGATATAGAATAACAGATTATATTATATTATAAGGGTCCATACAAACACAAAACTGAACCAAGTTCTCATCTGGCTCAACAGCCTAATATATATGATTTACAAACAATTACATATAACTACCAGTCGGTTCGGTCAACTGACATGACCTTATGCAACCGACCTAATCTCTAATTAGTGAGTTGATCGACTTAGTCGGCTTACCGACTAGCTCCTCCAATATCTCCCCCACAAACAAAATATTTCTTCGTCCCGAAGAAACAAGGAAGGCACTCAAAAACTCTTTTACTGTCTAACGTAGTTATTTATTATTTGTCTTTTATGGGCTATGAAGTCAGATAGTTGGTCGTTTCTGTATACATACTTCAACAATTTCTTCTGCTATAAAGGCTAGTTGATGTTGGAATTCTGTCCAATTTTGAAGTACTTTCTGGATGTCAATGGTCAATGTTGTAATGCTTGATAGCGTCGACATCTTCTCCTGAATGGAAAGGTCTGCTATCATTTCCATGTTGGGACCCATAAACTGGTCTTTCTCTTATGCTGTCTCTAGAAGCCTTTTCGTCTACGGGCAGATGGTGTCTAATTTGTCCAATATTGGGAGTGCCTACTGCACCCACTGGTGTTCTTGTCTCTCAAGTCTCTACAGTTTGGTTGTCTCTAGCACAATTTGATCTTGGATAGTGCTTCTCAATGCTTCTTTCGTGCTCTTTCTCTTTTCCAATGCTTGAATTTGTTGTCGAGTCTATCGGGTATGCTGGAAGACTTGCCCATAATAAGTAGGCCAGTCCCATAGTACCCCTTCCGTTATGGCAGACTCTTCCATGTGGTTTTGAAGCACTTTGTAAGCTTCTGAGAAGACTGTGTGTTGTTGCATTAGTAATCTAGATGTTTCTTCTTTTTGTTCTTCATTTGTATTTTGCATCTATACATGTAGGGTCGACACCATGCTTTCAAACAGCTGATATGCCTTTTCAAGTGGCTTGTCGATGTCGGCCTCCATCGGTCCTGGTATCATAGATTGTGCTAGGTTTCTGCATTTTAACAGGAACTCGACTTATTCCTTCTCAGTGTCGTTGAGCTCCTTGCGTCTGGTTGAGGATAAGTTGTAGGAATTTCTAATTGTTTAATATATGAATATTCATCCATAACTTGGGTCGATTGAATAATTCATGCAACTCCGCCCAAAGCACCCCCCCCAAATGAACCCCCTTTAGACGCTTGCTACTAGTCATAAAAATGAACCAAGAGCTTACCAAACCAAGCACCTTCAAATAATGCCTCTCTAAACTTCACTAGCATTACAAAGTTGTCTAGCTTACATCACCATCTTCTTCACGCAGTTTATCCATTAAAAAGTTGTCCATCTTACCAAACGTCACCTTACTAATAACACCAAAGATCATAGCTACCAATAACACAACAAATCACAGCTACCTGACATCACCAAACGTTCAGAACACCTTCTGATGCATCTCCGAACAATTCTGACATCTAATCAGCTCTCTAAGCCTCTCATAGATGCTATCTGAAAGCCTCTCTTAGATCTGATGAGCCAGCTCTCATAATGATCTCAGATGCTCTCTGAGCAAGAGGTATTTAGACTGGATATGTGTGCATCCCTTAACCGGTTGTTAAACACCCTTGGCTTTTTTTTTTTGCTTCGATGGCCAGACTTTCTAAGAGTTGTCCCAACTCTCCGTCCTTCGGCTTTGTTGCGTCGACTACAGTGGTTGACCCAAGTTGGATAATGTGGACCATTGACGCTTGTGATTCTTTTCGGTGGTCCTTCTTCTTTATGTCTCTCTTCCTCTTATGTGTATGTTGTTCTGCTTGTTGTTGTGCTTGTGCATCTGCAAGGGTTAGACCTTCCTTTGGTTGGGTTTCCGGTAGTGGATTGTCTGGTTGATGGTCTGTGATGGTTAGTGGGACTTCTGGTTGGGTCTCTTGGATGATCTCTACAGTTGGGTGTGTATCTGGGGGATTTTTTGCAGAGGGTTTAGATACAGACATTTTTGGTGCCGATGGTTCAGGTAAAAGTGGTTCAGGCGTAGATGGTTCGGTTGTAGGTTATGGATTGGGAAGTGGTGGTGGTGATGGTGAATGGTCATGTGTGATTGGTGTGGTAGGGATGTGTTCAGGTGTCAGGTCCTTGACTTGTGGGAGTGAATCCTCTAGGATTTCAAAGAATAGGTTGTCAATACCCAGTTGATTTCTTCCAGGTTCTCTTCTTCCACATCTCTTGCTAGTTCATGGGTTAATGGAGGGTGTGGGATGTCGGTTGGGATAAAGCATGAGGTTCAAATTGGGACAACTTGAGTTGTCTTGTCAAGATTCCCCACAAATGTTGATTTTATAATTCCCATAGACCTCGGTTTCTGGGGTATTTGTCCAGGTTGTGGGCGAATGAGTTGTCCTGATCCACTAGCTTCGATCAGAGGACACTTGGTGGTGATCTTTTGGATAGAGGTGAGTAGCTCAGGTAATTTTTTAATGTATGCCTGGAAATCTCTGTCTTGGTCGAACCTCTCCTTTAGGGTTTTCGGCATAGCATTTTTGCAAATGTCGACTGGGCTTATGGAGGGTAGCTATGGAATTTCTTCATGTGTGATCTGGATCAGAGATGGGGGTGGAGGTGTAGACACTAAGTCGACAATGTTTTCAGCTGTTGAGGTGTTTGTACTTTTTACCTTTTTCGGCCGACCTTGTTGTGCTCCTGCTTCGACAAATCTTTTGAACTGCGTCTCGACCGGAACTTTGTTTGCTACGGCGTCTTATATGATGTCGACAGTAGTAGCTAATAGTTCATCTTCATCTTCTGATTCTGAAAGGATCAGCTTGTGCTTCCCCTTCCCTTTTGTCTCAGTTGCCTTCTTTCTTGCTGATGTTATTTCCTTTGATATCTTTTTTACTTTGTCTTTGGTTATGGCATACTCAGGATTGTCAGACTCAATGTCTCCTAATTCTTCCCCTCCCTCCTGTTGTTGTACTGGGATGACACTTTCCTCAGCTAGATTGGTTACCTGCTGCTCTGTCTGTGTACTTCCCCTTTGGGCCTTTGGTGGTATGATTGTGATTTGAAGTCAATTGGTGTCCTCTATTGGTGTTTCCTCTGACTCAAAGGTGTTGATCTGTAGTCATAGTTCATAATCTTCTTCCTTTTCCTGGTTTGTTAATGGTTCTTCAATTGCTAGGTTTACTTCCTTGGCTTTTGCTCGTATCGATAGTTTTGTGTCAGACTGTTGAGCTAGTTCACGGAAGATCTCTTCAACTGTTGGATAATAGTTAAGAGTCTTTGCTTTTTCCTTTGCACCCTGCATATACCAAACCGTAGTGTGGTCAAGCTCCAATTGGATGTGTGCGGTTTTTGGCAGACTTCGTTGGATGTTCTGATGCACCCTCCATCTGGTCGTCTAAACTTTCAGATGTTGGAGCCAGTTTTCCAATAGTACTTTTCCATTTTCTAGTTATTTCAGTGTTCTAGTCTGCGCAAATGGTTTGAACCTCCACATATGGGATTTTTTTGGTTCTTGGAACTGCTTGTCCTCAGCTGGGCACAAGTAGTACATTACTATCCAGAATATAAAAGACGGGAACCTTATAATCCCTCCCGACTCCTGGCATTTCTCACAAATGGCTTTAAGCATGTCGACGACACACTGATCCCATCTATATACTTTTCATGTTTCAGCTATCGTGTCTACTGCCTCTAGCATATCCAGCTTCAGGTCGCTTCCTTGACCTGTAGGTGGGAACCCAGTTGCTATGATTTTGGCCACAATTTGTGGCGTCCGGGCTTGTGTAACATCCCCGACCCTCCGACCGATGAAGAGGATGCTACCATACGCTAACCATCTGGGAAACTAGCCCCATGAATTTTTATATACATATAACTGAAATAAAATGCTTAGAAGTAAAAACATGCAGAGATGCATAATTGTTTAACATACAACGGAAGAAAAACCATACATTCCAGCATTCAACATGTTCATCATAATTCATTACACATCAAATATGAGTGCAGAAGTGAAATAGACAAGAATACTTATCTTATAAAGAACTCGTCCTGCAACCAGCTACGTCACTGCAATGTTCCACCCAACCATAGGCCAGCATGCTCCTTAATCTCTCAGCAACACTGCCACCCCCGAGCTGGCATGATTTCCCCAAGGAATAAGGAATAAGCAAGCTTACACATAGCCAAGGATACACAAATCAGCCAAGCCAACATAGTTGGGTTTATCGAGCCAACAAGGAGCTGGGAGAAGATGAACGCTAAGCTGGTGAGCTCATTGAAGAGCTAAGGACACCTACACCAGAACTAGCCTGACTTCTAAGACACCCACACACACACCCAACACCAGGAAATCAATCCCTTCTCTCCTACACAGTCCCTCAGGCCCTGACCTCCCTTCCAGTGCTATTTAGGGGTTGTGGAGAATAAATCCAACCCTCTAGCTCTGTCTATGTGGTTCCCCAAACACACCAGCTTTATCAAGCAAACCAAGCCCTCATCCCCACTCTAACACAATCTGAAGACCAACCACTGCATACACGCATCCAAACAAGCGATTCACAGCTTGGACAAAGAAAATCAATCCTTGAGTCATTCTTGGCCCTATCGTGGCCAAAACGACTCCATAATAACCATAGCAAACCAAAATGTAAATGAACCCACAGCAACGAACAATGTGGAGAAAACAACAGCCCTGGTCTCAGCAATGAAGCCACGGGAAAATTACGCAGCCTGAAATGGAAGAATAAATCGGACTCTCAGCCCGTGCATGAGGGAAAACAAACACACAGACCACAAATCAGTAAGGAAAATACACACCCATAGCAGAAATCGTAAATTCCTGAAAACGCCACCCCCAGCTCTCTGTGTGAGGGAAAACGATGGAGAATCCCAATCGGTGCGTGAGGAAAACAGAACATCTCTATGTGAGGATGGCCACTTCCATCCTGTGTGTGAAAATGAGCAAGCTTGGGGAGAATGGAGAATGGACCATGCAGTCGTGGAGAGAATGGAATACGTTGCTTCCCTGCCCACGCGAAGATGGAGAGTCTGATAGTGGAGTGGGCGTGTGGGCAAGGACTGACAGTCCTACCACCCACCACTTCCCAGCAATAACTACCCCCAACTAACAACGGAGGTTTTAAATGGGTGGTTGACACTTGGCTTTTCCCCATAGGCTCAAGGTTTGATAATTCCCCCTCCTTATCCTTAGGAAAATCATGCCCTTTTCAATATATTTGCATTGACATAGTTGGTTGGGTTCATTTTAATTAAAGTGCATATTTACATGATGTCGAAACTATAATGTGTCAGACAGCACGATATACCATCGACAACGATTCCAATCGCTGAAACATAGCACAACCAAATCGATGGTCGGGCTTTTGCCTTTAGCTCCACACCACGACTAATTACAATATATACATCATGTACCTTTTAATGCAAACGGGGTCAAAAACAGGGTGTTACATTCCCCTCCCCCTTGGAATAACACGGTCCTCGGTGTTCCAATACTTAGGAATACATATACAATTTACACATCCAAAATTTCAAAATTTTGCAGATCTGTCCTATGTTCAATCATTTACTTTGAACTTTCAGGACCAAGCCCTTTGGCTTCCATGAGCTTCTCCTGCTAGTTCTCATCTTTCGGCTCATCCCCAAGTCTAGGAACTTTGTGGCTTCTAACCTCTTGATGTTCTTTTGTTGGGAAGTTCTAGCGGTAATGATGTCCTCCGCATTTCCAACATTTCACTGGCTGCTTCATCTTTACCTGCTCAATTTCCTTTGAGTCTTCATGCCTGGAACGTTTCTTAATGGACCGATTGGATGAATGCCCCATCATTGATCCACTTTCCTTTCCCTTACGGATTGCTCCCAAAAGGATTTTTACCTCCTTTTGCAAACAAATAGAGTCTTGCAAAATATGGTGGTTCATCTCATTCTTCCTTTTATGTACCTTGACCATCTCTCCAAGATTTTCTTGGGTCTTGGCAATTGTTTGAAGGATACTTCCAGCCAAGTCCAATAGCTTTTTGTCTGCTACCATGATCAATGTGCACAACTGGATTTCACTTTTGTCCCCTGTGAAATGCATCATTGTAATTCTGTTAGGCCAAGCAGAATATAAGCATTAAAATCAGTCAATCAATTTCCCGATTGACATGGGTGGTCCAAGTCTTATTCATAATACTTTCATACTTTTCATGCCTTCCCAACAAGCACATGAGCTCATTCATGTCCATTCTTGGGCAGGGAATTATATATTCTAGCATTCACAATTTATTTTAAGCAAATAAACACATTCTATTTTCAGCTATACATGCATTCAACAATATTTTGTTTTCATAAATGCATAAGTATATGTAGATATATATATAATCAAAAAGGAAAGAGAGAGCAGCAAGAGTTTTTCCCCTCTTTGTCTTGTTCCATTCTGGAACCCACACCACCACAGTGGTTTTCATGCTCTTAGCCTTCTTTCACTTCACTGTGAATGTTGGACCAACCCTTCTTGGCCATGACACTTAGTGTCTCTGATTTATTCCAGACCTATCAACCATGGAGTCTCTCCACATGGCTTATCTACAACTCTTGGCTGCTAGGACCTTCGCAGTCCACTAGCACCCTTTTTCATTATTGCTCATTTTGAGCTCTTTAGGACAGTCACATGTCCACATGCACCCCTAGGATGCCCTCATAGTCCTTGCTCCCAGCGATACCTATATTCAAACATTGAATAGATTCACATGTTTAGTTTATTCTCATCAATTTTTATCTCTAAACAAGAGCTTAGAATATCATAACCAAACCATATACACATGTATACTCATAAGCAAGAAGCTGCAAGATAATCCAATACTTATCTGTATTGTGTGTTTCCTCTCTGGTCCATAGGGTCCCGCTTTGCTTTACAAGCCTTGGAATTGCCTATGGACTTGGATGTTAGGTCGGCACACAGGCTGCTCCACAAAATCAAATGATTAATGTCCAGCCAGTACACCTTCACGCCGACTAGGAAGGAAACTTTACCATGACCATTTCTAGGTCAAGGATCTACTATGGATCCCTAGGCATATAACAGCCCTATTTCAGCAACACCTTCACAACACCTCATCACATCCCCACAACATCCACAACATCCTTTTATATACATCAACCCTTACACCCCAACCCCTCACAACAACCATTTACCTTTTCTCTTTAGTGTGCAACACCAAACTGCATCTATTTAGCCTGACAACACAAGCAATATAAGCAAACTCATCAGTGTTACTGCTTTAAAACTGCAATCATATTTCATATCATTCACTATCAAGTATTGAAACACCAGGAGTGCATCCACTCCCTAGGGTGTAGTCAATATTGAAAACCCTTTCATGACCCAACATCGGGAAAGTGTGCACCCCTTTCCGATGTGAGCCATGTAGGCCCTATTCATACTCAAGCAATCTGTCATAATGGAAATAAAATCAAAACATGCCCTGCATATTGAATTTAAAAATTAGACATGCATATTCTTATCTAGGGTCACAGAACACTTATCCATTTGCAGATGCAGTATTCCTTCATTAACAAGGAATGGGGGATCCCTTCTCTGAGTTGACAATCCCTCTGATTTTCCATCCCAACTCCTTTTACATTCCATATCCCACACATGTCTTACCGACATAATCTATACCATCTCACTCATGTTGCTTACCAAACATGTAGTGCAGATGGGACATTTCCAAAATGCCCAATGGAGTTTCACCTGAAACCCATTTCCAAGATAAGGGAAACCTCCCCATGAAGTTTGGCTCCTACAGGCCATCACACATGGTCTTCCTGCAATGTGTACCCCTGGCACATTTATCAAGTAGCCAAATAGTCAATCATTATCTACTAATACAATCCAAATTTGATTGTTCCATAACCAAGCAATGGCATTAGTAATTAAATTCAATATGAATTTGCAACTCTGTCTACTACAGAAATTCATTTGCTTAGCAATGAGGTGATCCTCATTTGTTGGATTCTTATAAGCGGCACCACTATGCCTATTATAATTTTATGCTTACTAGCATAACATGAACATCCACTTACAACACGTCCTCTTGACACAATTCTATGCAAGCCAATAGTGATTAGTAGTTGTCAGCAATTTCTCAAATCTAAAATTTACAAGTTCAAATTGACAACCCATTCTGCACACAAACTATTTTCACAGCCATGAGACTCTTCTCATGAGGTTTGGATGTTTCACATGGTAGATTTTGGCCTTTGTCATGGTCTTACCCACATTTCCATGCCCCAAACAATCTACCTGAAATCTAAACTTCAATCATCCAAACACTTTGTAAGTCTCCATGGATAAAACATTCATTGCTGTAACAATCACTTAAGCATTTTCAGAATTATAGAATTCAAACACTTCCATCTGTTAATCACATCAATATTACTAAAACTCCTTTACTTTACGCGAATCATTATCATACTAAAATTGAAAGGTATAGTCACATCATTTATGCAAATTAAATGAAATGTTTAGATACCCCTTACTTCACAGGTGCATCATTTGTACCACCTTGCCCTTCCATAGAGCATTCCGGTAGCCAAATCGATCATGACTACCCTCTTCATGCACTTACTATTATGCATTCATAGCAGCTCTTGAAAGGATTCTAGAATTATCATCAATTCATCATTTCAGCCATTGGTTAGTCATAATAACACATGCACTATATCGATGCATGCATGCAATGCATCACAACATTTGCACCCATACTTATGTGTGGATATTTACAACAATTACTAAAACTTTTCATATGCATTCATTCAATGCATAACTACAAGATTTATAAAATATCTTAATGCATATCCACTCAATTCTACCTTGTATTGATTCATGAATACTATGCATTCAAACATGCCATGGCCTAACCATGACTACCTCATATAGGATGTATTACTATAATCACGACCACCAGTCCTCACTTGTTCTGGTTATTAAGTTCATATCAACATTCGTAGGGCAGGATATATTTCTATATGAATGTGGTAGAATTTTTTAAATAACCACATGGTGTGAGGCCTCTTGCCTTTACCACTCCATGCAATTGTCATAATTAAACCATTACCTGCATGGATCCTACTTACACCCTCGACATTACCAGTTTAGTCGGTATCTTGTAGAGGATTGTAGAATTCACTCTCCATCTTCTTAATCATGGATTTGTTGCCTTATCCCTTTCTCCATAGGGTTGTTGTTCACCTTCATCAACATCAGCAACATATTCAGCCATGCTTATGTTGTCATTTTTTTTTTGTTCCGCCAATACCAACACCAATATAATATTTACCATTAGTGGTTCATTGTAAATGTATAACTCCCACTACTCTTACCAATATGTAATATCCTATGCACGCAAAGCATATCCTCATACATTTTATGTACAAAATTTATAAAATATAAATATAGTTAGCAAGACCGGGGTTAAGGAAATTTTCCTTTTCAAGTCCCTCATCTTTGCATGGAATTCCTCTTCCACATAACAGTTGGTTTGACTTCATGGTCTTTGCTACTTCTCGGCATGCAATTCTAAGATTTGTCCATATTGACAGCAACACATTTTTTTTCAAACAACCACTAGTACTTTTTTGCTCCTCATTCAAACTCTGGTGATTCTCCCTTGTTCCCTGTTGGATAAGCTTTCCAACACCTATCCACACGCTCCATTCTGACTTCGGGTGTGAGAATCACACGACTTCTAAAATGACGATTTTTACCAAATTTATGCACTTTCACACACAACGGTATTCTGGTCTGGAATGCCAACTTCAGCCACCTATAATTTCTTCCTTTTCAGATGTGAAAATCCACTGGAAACCACTGAAAATCCCACTGAAAACTGCTGAAATTTGCTGAGAAATCCCTCTTGAAAACTCAAAATTTTCCTTTGTTAAATCAGGTCTCTTCCCAACTAAACTTCCAACGTATCAGGTCGCTAGTTGACTAAGCTTCCGACACTTCGGCACCTGATATTCTAAAGTTTCTTGACGCTCATCGGTAGTTCAAACAACTAGAATTTTCTGACGTTTCGGGCCGATCTTCCTTTGGATTCCGACATGTCAGCGGTTCGAACAACTAAAATTTTCCGATGTTTTCTGTACTTGGAAAAATTTTCAGAAAATTTTCCTTTCTCGTCCACCGCTGCATCGGCTACTCCATCAGCTAAAATTCTCTGACGCCTTTAACACTTCGGTAATACTTCCTCCTTCGTCCATCACCATGTCGGCTACTCGATTACTAAAATTCCCCGGCGTTTCGACAGTCTTCGGGTGATCTCCACCGACAATGTGGCTCTACATCCATGATCAACTTTCGATGTTTTCAACACTTCAAAATTTTTCGAAAAAAAAAATTCTTTCTCCTTTTAGTCATTGCTTCGTTGGCTCTCTCTTCCTTTATCCCTTGTCGACGTCGATGGTCGGTATCAGATGGTCTTTCGACTAAACGATCTGCTGCATCAGAGGAGCTTCAGACTAAGTCCTCCGATGATCTGACGATCTCAACACTTAGAAAAAAATTTCAAAACTTCTTTTTATCCTCCTCCTGCTGTCGTTGTGTTGGCTATTCCATCAACTAATTTTTGTCGATGTTTCGGTGGTCTTCAAGTGATCTCCACCGGCACCGCGGCTTTGTCCTCACTTGTTCTCCGCCAGCGACATCGAGAGTCCATCCGTCTAGGTGAGTCGACATTTCGGCGGTCTTCATCTGAAGGCTTCCAAAACATCCCAACACTTCAAAAAAAATTCAACTTTCACCCACGTCGACTCCATCTTCCTTTTCCTGACAACGTATCGGCGTCTTCATCACCTTTCCTCCGTCGTCGTTGCGGGTCAAACCCGCCAAACCAGTCGACGTATCGGCTCGGAATTCCTCTATTTTTCGTCGTCGTCAGGTTTGTATCGGAGGGGCTTCAGACTGAGTTCTCCAACGATCCAACAGTCTCAACACTTAGAGAATTTTTCAAAAATGTCCTCCTCGTTGGCTTATTTCACTCTACGGCATCGGCTCTCAACACCTCTTCATTTCTGCCATTGTGGCTCCCTTCCGGCGAGCCTTCCCTTTTTTCTGTCGTCGCCACTGCATCGAAAGGCTTCTCATGAAGCTTCCCATCGTTGTGGCTCCGTCTCTAAGTTCTGTCTGCTATGCATCGAGCGGACTTCCGCCTAGCTCTCCACTGCATCAAATGAGCTTCAGGCTAAATTTTTCGACGTATCGGAGGTGCTTCACCCTAAGCTCTTCGATGATTTTTGGACTTAGAAAATTTTGGGAATTTTCTCCTGTCATTCACAGATTTCTTCTGATTTCTTCTAGGCAGAGGGCAACCTGCCTCTGCTAGCATTAGAGGAAATTTGGGGTCTAAAATGGGCCTTATAAGAAAACGTGCCAAAATAAGTTTTTGGGAGTTGGAATTCAAGAGCCAATAGAATTTCAATAAAATAAGTCAACCATAATGGTTGAATTGGCATATTTGTCATTAAAAAAAACTACTTTTTTTGTTCGTATTTTCGACATATCTCATTGTGTTTTTACTCAAATTTCAATCGGGAGAGCTTGTTGGATGCGGAATTTGATTCCGCATCCAACGAGTACCCACACTGCATACTTTTGATGGACCCTGCTACCCCAAAAACAAGAAATACCTGGAAAAAAAATGTGATGATGACATCATCATCACGTTTTTTCAGGTATTTCTTGTTTTTGGGGTAGCAGGGTCCATCAAAAGTATGCAGTGTGGGTACTCGTTGGATGTAGAATTAAATTTCACATCAATGATCTCTCCCGATCAAAATTTGAGTAAAAACACAGGGAGATATGTCAAAAATACGAACACAAAAAGTAGTTTTTTTCTTTTTTCCTCCAAAATTATTCAATATTATTTTATTATTTTAACTATTATTTTATTATTTTAACTATTATTTTATTATTTTCCTTAGGAGGTCCATTTTAGACCCCAAAATTCCTCTAATGCTGATTCTTCATGGCCCATTCAGGCCCATGCTGCAACATGGGCTCTGATACCACTCTGTAATGTCCCCGACCCTCCGACCGGTGAAGAGGACGCTACCATACGCTAACCATCCAGGAAACTAGCCCCATGAAGTTTTACATACATATAACTAAAATAAAATGCTTGGAAGTAAAAACATGCAGAGATGCATAATTATTTAACATACGGTAGAAGCAAAACCATACATTCCAGCATTCAACATGTTCATCATAATTCATTACGCATCAAATATGAGTGCAGAAGTGAAATAGACAAGAATATTTATCTTATAAAGAATTTGTCCCGTAACCAGCTACGTCGCTGCAACGTTCCACCCAATCATAGGCCAGCGTGCTCTGACCTCCCTTCCAGTGCTATTTAGGGGTTGTGGAGAAGAAAGCCAAACCTCTAGCTCTGTCTGTGTGGTTCCCCAAACACACCAGGTTTATCAAGCAAACCAAGCCCTCATCCCCACTCCAACACAGTCTGAAGACCAACCACTGCATACACGCAGCCAAACAAGCAATTCACAACTTGGACAGGGAAAATCGATCCCTGAGTCGTTCTTGGCCCTATCGTGGCCAAAACGACTCCATCATAACCACAGCAAACCAAAATGTAAATGAACCAACAGCAACGAACAACGTGGGGAAAATAACAGCCTTGGTCTCAGCAATGAAGCCACGGGAAAATTACACAGCCCGAAATGGAAGAAGAAATCAAACTCTTAGCCCGTGCATGAGGGAAAACAGACACACAGACCACAAATTGGTAAGGAAAATACATGCCCACAATAGGAATCGTAAATGCCCAAAAACAGCACCCCCATCTCTCTGTGTGAGGAAAAACGATAAAGAATCCCAACCGGTACGTGACGAAAACATAACGTCTCTGCGTGAGGATGGCCACTTCCAACCTATGCATGAAGATGAGCAAGCTTGGGGAGAATGGGATAATTCCCCATGCAGTCGTGGAGAGAATGGAATACGTTGCTTTTCTTCCCACGTGAAGATGGAGAGTCTGCTGGTGGAGTGGGCGTGTGGGCAAGGACTGACAGTCCTGCCACCCACCACTTCCCCGTAATAACTGCCCCCAACTAACAATACAGGTTTTAAATGGGTGGTTGACACTTGGATTTTCCCCATATGCTCAAGGTTTCATAATTCCCCCTCCTTATCCTTAGGAAAATCATGCCCTTTTCAATATAGTTGCATTGACATATCTGGTTGGGTTCATTTTAATTAAAGTGCATATTTACATGATGTCAAAACTATAATGTGTCGGACAGCACGATATACCATCGACAACGATTCCAATCGCCGAAACATAACACAACCAAATCGATGGTGGGGCTTTTGCCTTTAGCTCCACACCACAATTAATTACAATATATACATCATGTACCTTTTAATGCAAACGGGGTCAAAACCGGGGTGTCACAGCTTGTATCTGGCTAATCATTAGCTCTTTTGAATTCTTTCCAGATGTCATTCCAGTTAATCGTTCTACCAGCCCTTCTTTTATGCCGACTGGGATTGGGTCACCTTGGTTGGATAGACCATTCAATTTATATATGACTTCGCCATAGATCTTGACTGGTCTGTCGAAGCAGAATCTCTCGTTGTGGTACCGGCTGATAATAAATTTTACTATCGTTTCTTTTATTCCTCCAAAACTTGCCATGAATGGTGTGTTCATGTAGTTCATGATAGAGCTGTGGTTTACCTTCTCTGCTGCTTGTGTCGGTTTCTTATCGACATAGGCCCATTCCTTGATTTCGGCCCATGTTTTCGCCCATGAGGCCTCTTGTTCCTTGGCATTCTTTATGTTTCTTAACCTCCTCATTAATGGGGTTTCAGCAGATTGTAGTTCCTTTGTTTTTGTTGTGGCTCTGGTTTGTTTTACTGCCATTTTGTCGGTTTTTTGTTTGACTTTCCTTCTAGGTTATCGGTGCTCAATTTTCTGTTTTTTGAATTTCTCTCTCTCTTTAAAATATTGTACATGGTCCTTTTATGGTCCGGTATTTATAGGTGGGGTGTTTGACGTTTCTGTCGATGGGTGTATTAATGGCGGAAGTGATGGTCCAGCGCGGTCACTGGGGTTTGCGTTAATGGTGGTTTGATTTTGGCACTCGTTCTGACCATAATCATGAAGGCGTGATTTGACCTTTGGGATCATTGGTCAATGTCAATCATGTGAGCAGTCGATGGTGGTATGTCGATGGGTTTGACGTCGGTTGTCGAAGCGTGGGTTTCCTATCATCCTGGGTTATGGGTGTTGGTTTTATTTTGTTATTTTTAGATTTTTATAATTTTTGTCTGACAGTTATGGTAGTTATATGTTTTTTCTTTAGACTTGTTTTAATTTTTGTATCATTTTATTCGAGCACCATTAACAAGTTTTTGAAATACTATGCCTTGTAACGTCCTTAGTCTGACTGATCCGTTGGCATGAATCTCTTCAACTGCGTAGGGTCCCATCCATTTTGTATGTATCTTTTTGGGTTTTCATTTTACTCGACTGTTGTATAGTAGGGCAAGGTCCCCTACCAATAAGTTCTTGTTTTGGATGTTGCGATTGTGCCACACCTTCTGCTGTTGTTTTTTGATTTCTTAGTGTTGTAGAGAAATCAGTCAGTGGTCTTCTAGCTTGCTTAATTGCATTAGTCGGTCCTTCCTTCCTTGTTCGACATCGACATGTAAAATTTCTGCTATAATAGGTGTTTGTTGTTGAAAATGTAGTGGAACAACTGCTTCTTGTCCATAGACTAGTCGAAACGGTGTTTGGTCGGTCGAACACTTGTATGTTGTTCTGTAAGCCCATAGTACTACAGGTATATTTTTGTCCCAGTCATCTTTGTCGATGTTATAAATTTTTGTTAGGCATTTTGTTAATTTGTTGAATGCCTCAATTTCTCCATTCGACTGAGGGTGATAAGTTGTACTTTGCCGGTGGTCAATTTTGAACTGATATGTTACTGCTTTAATGGTTTTATTAATAAAGTGTGAACCTTGGTAACGGATTAGGGTTATTGGACATCCAAATCTGGTAATTATATTTTCATAGATAAATTTAGCAGCTATCTCACTGGAACATGTGTCGATTGGTTTTGTTTCTACCCACTTGGTTACATATTCTACTGCAATTATTATGTACCTTGCACCTGTTCTTTTTGTCGGTATGGGGAATGGCCCTATGAAATCGATGGCCCAAATTTCAAATGTCAAACTTGGGTTTACTGGTATCAAGGGCATTTCTGTACTAGGCATAGGTCGACCCAGTCGTTGACATCTGTCACATTGGTTTACAAAAATTTTACAGTCTTTGTAAACTGTCGGCCACCATAAACCTGACTGTTGGATTTTCTTGGTAGTCATGTCTGCTTGAAAATGTCCTCTCGTCGGTCCATAGTGTGCTTCATACATAATATTATTTCTTTCTTGTTCTAATACGCATCTTCTGAGGATGTCATACAGGCCCATTTTATATAGGAATCCATTTATGAGACTATACGGTGCGGCTTTCATGGCTAAGATTTGTTTCTTCTTCATGCTCATGTCCTCTGGTGGTTGTCCATTTTCTAAGAATTGAGCTATTTCCTCTCATTCTGCTGGGACTGCTTCTATTCAAAATAAATGTGCATCCGATAGGTCATCTCTAACTCCTTTCGGTTCTTCTCTTATGTCAATTCGTGATAAGTGGTCGAGTCCGAGATTTAATTTTCCAGGTCTGACAATGACTTCGAATTCAAATTCTTGGAATAGAAGTAGCCATCGACAAATTCTCCCATGGTGTATGGGTTTATTTACAAGGTATTTTAGTGCTTGGTGGTCGGTATAAAAGATGAACAGGTTGTCTAGTAGGTAATGTCAATACTTCTGTAGTGCAAAAACCATTCCTAATGCTTCTCTCTCTGTTGTCGAGTAGTTTCTTTCTGCTTTATTTAGTTTTCTGCTGATGTAAACTAAAGGGTAGTCCATTCCGTCGTCCCCTGGTTGAGTTAGGATTTCTCCTATTGCTAGGCCTGATGCGTCGATGTGTACATGGAATTTGGCCAACCAATTTGGAAATCTTAGAATGGGTGCTTCAACTAGCTTCCTTTTTAGTGTTTCAAATGATATGTTACATTCCTCTGTCCAGTCGAACTCCTGACCTTCTCTTAATAGTTCTTCCAATGGATATGTCATATCTGAGTAGTATCTTATGAATTTCCTGTAATATCATGTATGACCAAGTATTACCCTGACTTGTTTTGGGTTCACGGATGGTTTTAAGTCGAGGATAATTTTTATTTTTACAAAGTCGACCTTGATGCCTTCTTTGCATACAATGTGTCCTAATAGTATCCCTATAGGGGTTAGAAATATGCATTTCATGTTCAGAGATAGCTGCATTTCTTTTAGCACGATGTTTTCAAAATGAAACTCAAATAGAAATACTTCTTTGGCATAATTATGGTTGATACTTATGGGAAGGTCTTCCAAAAAACATTGACACTAAATGGGGGACCTAGAAGTTCAAGAAAAAGATCGATTATTGGAAGCTTCCTTTTTCATTGGGATTTGTGCCATGAGGTAGGGCACCTATGATCAAAGTGTGTTTTAAAGTAGTTACGAGCAAACTGTGTTTTATCTAAGAGTACTCAAAGGAGACGTGAGAAAAATTGGTTAAAAAGTTGGACAAGAAAGACAATTTAAATGGAAGGATCAAGAATCGAGCATGGTAAGGATTTGGCTATGGTAGGAAATTTGGGCGATTCGGATCATCATCCATTCCCATCGAGGTTACCAGGCTCAAACAATATTGGAGCATCCAATCTAGACTAGGCACATCTTAAACAAGGTAAATCCATTTTGGACCCTTTTGTGTGTTTCCATGAAGCTCCTTTCAATCCCTCAAACTATTTCGGTAATGAGAATTCCACCCCTATTAAAGAAGTCCCTATTGTTGAAACATTTAGGCCATCAATGTTGACTTTCGAGTTACTCTAAAACTGTTTACACCATGTTTGGTGTTCTTCATGAGATTTGGAGTACATGGTGTATGTGCAATACCCAAATGGTCTGAGATGGATTGTATGAGAGACGGTATGTGATGGATATGCACACTTGTGATAGTCTTCTCAAAGGATGTCAAACCTCAAAGGATTTATATCTCTTCCCTAGATGGTGGACACCCGACATAATGGCCACATGGAGGATTCCCCTGGTGAGAGAACACCCTACAAGATATGAATGTTAGATTTTTATCATTCAAGTTAGCATTATCTTAGGATATTTAACTGAGAGAATAACAAGCACAGCAATCAAACACAAGAGACAATAGACACAAATATTTTCCTCAAGGAAACCATACAGGAGAAAACCCTGCAACTTCCTCAGAGATAGAATCAGCACCAAAAGCAAAACCCCAAAATAGTAAGATGATCTCTCGATAGTAGTAGTCTCTCTCTCTCTTGTCCCAGCAACTTCTTCTTTCTCAGTTATGCGCTACAACTAAGTGTGAGTGAATGTGTGATAAATAAAGAGACTCACTCTCTATTTATACTAATTCTCGACTTGATAATAACTCACTACGGTTGAATTCTCTAGGAGAGTCTAATAACCCTAGGGCCCCACAACTGTGAGGACTTTAACCCTTGATCAATAGGAAGGGTTACCCTCTATGACTTTACATGACGTGTTTACATTATTGAATCTCCTGACAGGAACATCGGGGCATGACATGACTCAATTACATTATAGATACTTCCCAAAATAAACATCGGGTTAGAATACATAAAATATACAAGTGAATACATTCCAAAGTTACAAATACATCAACACTCCCTCTTAACTAGGAAGGTATTATCTCGACACAATTTATCAGCACAGGTCTTCTTCTCTGTATCCACTAGATCATCATCGAGTTCTCGTCATATTCATCTTCAAGTCATCTTCATCTTCAATTCATCTTCATTACTAGATCTGGATCATCACTCGATCTGGATCATCACTCGATTTGAATCATCACTGGATCTGGATCATCACTCGATTTGGATCATCACTAGGTCATCATCACTGGTTCTATCTCTCGATTCTTCTTGTCATAGGAAGTTCTACAGATCCATCCCTTTTTCAAGCTGGTTGTAGGCCTAGCCTCCATGTAGGTCTTCTTCAGCGCTTATATCTGACCCTAAGTCAGAATGGCCCACCCAGCACTTACATCTGACCATGAGAGGAACACATCCAACAACCATGTCAGAAAGGAACGCACAGCACTCACATCTGACCATGGGAGGAACACATCTAAGAACCATGTCAAAAAGGCCCAGCACTCACATCCGATCATGGGAGGAACATATCCAAGAACCATATCGGAAAGGCTCAGCACTCACATCCAATCATGGGAGGAACACATCTAAGAACCATATCGGAAAGGCTTAGCACTTATATCTGACCATGGGAGGAACACATCCAAGAACCATGTCAGAAGGGCTCAACACTTATATCTGACCATGGGAGGAACACATCCAAGAACCATGTCAGAAGGGCTTAGCACCTATATCTAACCATGTGGGGAACACATCCTGCATCCATGTTAGAAGGAATCAGCACTTATATCCATCCATGTGGGGAACACATCCCGCATCCATGCTAAAAGGGCTCAGCACTTATATCTGATCATGTGAGAACACATCCCATAGTCTCCTCATAATGGCTCTGTACTTACATATGATCATGTGGGAACACATCCCACAGTCACATCAAAATGGCTCTGCAATTACATCTGATCATGTGGGAACACATCCCACAGTCACATCAGAATGGCCCTTAGCTCCAAGCTGAGTATTCTTGGTAACTGACTAGGTGCATCCATTCTCCAAAGAATGGCCTTCAGTGCTTATATCTGATCATGTGGGAAAACATCCCATAGTCATCTCATGGACTCATCACTTCCCCTTGGAGGGAACCTCGATATGGAGAACACCAAGCTTCTCCCTGAAGTACTCAAACTTCACTTTGGCCAATGGCTTAGTCAACACATCATCTATTTGTTCGTCCGTCGCAACATACTGGAGCTTCACTGCTCCTCACTGCACCATATCCCTAATATAGTGATATCTAATCTCGATATACTTCGACTTGTCATGGAACACCGAGTTCTTAGACAAGTTCACACAAATTTGGTTGTCACAATATATACAAGTAGCATCCAACTGGAGATCAAATAAATCAGACAGTAGCTTCCTCAGCCATACTGCCTCACAACTAGTTGAACAAGTTGTGACATACTCTACTTCAGCTGTACTTAGTGCCACACAAGACTATTTCCTGCAAAACCAAGAGATCATACTTAATCCCATACTGAAGCAGCACCCTGAAGTGATCTTTCTATCAATGGCACTACCTGCCCAATATGAATCAACATAACCTTCCAGGTTAATCTTCTTATCAGCCTTATACTTGAGCCCATAATCAACTATACCCTTTAGGTACCTTAGAATATGCTTTGCAGCAATCAAGTGAACATGTCTCGGATCCTTCAGGAACTAGCTCAAGGTGTTCACAACAAAGCAAATATCTGGTCTCGTATTCGTCAGGTACATCAAGGACCCAATCATCTGACGATACATCATAGCATCAACCATCTCTGATGAAGCATCACTTAGAAGCTTCAGATTTGATGCCATGGGTGTGTTCATGGCCTTGCAGCCCATCATCCTGAACCTCTTCAGGATCTCTACTGCATACTTCCCTTGTCTAAGGGAGATTCCTTCGACATTCTACCACACTTCCATGCCTAGAAAATAGTGCATCATACCCAAGTCCTTCATTTCAAACTCAGCAGCAAGCTTCCTCTTTGTATTAGCAATCAACCCATCCATACATGTTATAAACAGATCATCTACATACAACAGGAGTATCACTGGGTTCCCATCTTCAACCTTGTAGTAAAGGTTGGAATCGGCTTTACTTTTGGTAAAGCCCAAACTGGATAGGAAGCTATCAATTCTGTCGTACCATGTCTTGGGTGCCTGTTTCAAACTGTACAGGGATTTCTTCAATTTACACACATGAGTCTCCATGTCATGTGTCTCAAAACCGAGTGGCTGCTCCACATACACTTCCTCTTCCATTATACCATTCAAGAAAGCAATATTGACATCCATCTAGTGTATCTTCCATTTCATCACTGCAACCAAAGCAAGTACTGATCTCATGGAAGTGTATCTAGCTACAGGTGCAAAAGTTTCTTCATAATCTATTCCTTCTTTCTGGGAGAAGCCCTGAGCCACAAATCTTACTTTATATTTTTCTATGCTATTGTCTGCAGCATGCTTGATCTTGTAGATCCATTTGGAAGTTACAATAGACTTCCCCTTTGGTCTAGGGACAACATCCCAAACATCATTCTTCATGATTAATTGATACTATTCGATCATAGCATCCTTCCATTCTTTCCTTTCTACCTCTTCTTCATAGTTTGAAGGTTATTTATCGATGAAGTCACATAATAAGGCTACATAACCAGAGTAGGACCTGGTTCTTTTCCTTTCTCTGTGATTTTCTTCTGGAGCCCCATATCTTTATGCACCTTGGATAGCTTCTCATACCCAAACAGGTTTCCTCTTGTGAGGATTCTTCTCCTAAGGTGGATCTACGGGCTCTTGAGGTTCTTCTATTTCTCGATATTCTTCTTGAATTTCTTCGTTCATGGTTGTGTCATGAATTCTGGGTACTTCTGTTTTTTCAAGTTCTTCAGCAAGTCTCTTTCTGGATTTTTTGTAAGCTGAGTCTTCATCAAATGTTACGTCCATGTTGATGTCGATATTCTTGAATCCTGGGAAGTATATTCTGTAAGCCTTCGATCTTTCATAGTATCCCACAAATATACCCTTCCTTCTTGAAGGATCTAAATTTTTCCTCTTTTATTTCGGAATGTGTATGTACATTGGACAACTGAATATTCTGAGATGGTTGACTTATGGTTTCTTGCCGGAAAACACTTCTTCAGGTGTATTGTTCTCGAGTACTCTGTGTGGAGTAAGGTTCTGTACATACACCGATGTTCTAGCAACTTCTTCCCATAGATGCATGGGAATATCTTGATCATGAAGCATGGCCCTTGCAACTTCCATGATCATTCTATTCTTCCTTTCTGCAACCCCATTCTGTTGTGAATTATATGGAGTAGTTAACTCCATCTTAATCCCTGAATCTTTGCATAATACTTTGAATTCGTTTGATGTGAATTCTCCACCATTGATCAAAATGTTTTGATATTCTTTTCTATATGGTTCTTGATCAAGGATTTGAATTCCTTGAACTTGTTGAATACTTCATCTTTGTTCTTGAATAAGTATATCCATGTCTTCCTAGAAAAATCATCAATAAAAGAAACATAGTATACATACATGCTTAATGAACTGGATGACATCGGACCGCATACATTGGAGTGGATGATTTCCAAAATTCCTTTTGCCTTGCTCTCGCTACTTGGAAATGTATTCTTTTTGTTCTTTCCTTTCGCACATCCTTTGCAGACACCACCATGTTTTTCCTAAGTTTCTGGAAGACCTTCAACAACTTTGCTTTCTAGTGGTAGTGCTCTGTAATGCACATGTGCAAGACTTCTATGAAAAAGTTCATTTGGGACTTGTATAGACCTCCCTCTTGTTCCCCAATCACTACTGCATCATCAATAGTCTTTCTCTTTGGCCACATGAGAACTTGGCCATCTATAAATGCAACCCTCATGCCTTTTGCATCCAATGCAGATATGGAGAGGAGGTTCTTCTTAAGTCCCAGTACAAACAAGCATCCTTCATCGTCATATACTTTCCAGAGTCTAGCTTATAAGAGGATTCCCCACTACCTTTTATTGGATACTCGTAGCCATCTTCAAGTTTCACCTTGTGGGCTGATTCATGTTCTGATAGTTTCACAAACGATTCTTTGGATCTCATCATATGTTTGGAAGACCCACTGTCTATAATCCAATCATTGCTTCCATGAGTGATGTTTCCCGTGAGAGCAGAAATCAAGAAATATTCTTCATCACTTGAAGAATCGTCACTTTCTTGCTTGATTCTGTTTGTAGAAGGTTCATCATCTTCTGCAACATGAGCATGATGTCTTCTCTTGTTTCCCTTCTTATTATGAGAGTTATTTTTGTTTCTAGGACAATATTTGGCAAAGTGTCCTCTTTCATCACATGTATAGCATCTGAATTTAGATAAATATCTTCCAGTGTTATCTTTCTGGTGGAAGTGCTTACCTTTGGGGTGATGAGATTTTCTTCTGCTTTTCTTGGAGTGTACTGTAAGAGCTTGATCTTCAATTCCCATCTTTTCTTCTCGAGCTACTATCCGAGCTTCTTCTTGTGAGAATTCTTCCCACATTCTACTGAAATTGACTAGCTTCTTTTTGGCACATATCCCTTGAATAAAGGAGTCCCATGATCTAGGGAGACCATTCAAGGTGGTCATCACAATTTCTGCATTCTCTACTTCTTCATTTACTACTTCAAGATGTTCCTTGATCTGAGAGACTCTTGAAAAGTAAGACTGGATGGTTTCTGCATTCTGGATCTTTACATTCTTCAATTGGTTTCTCATAGTCATCTTCTGATTTATGTTCTTCCCTTCAAACAATTTGGTCAAGGCATCAAACATAGATTTAGGTGTCTTCAGGGAGGACACCTATGGTATGAGGTGATCCTTGATTGAATCAGCAATAATCCTTTTAGCCATGACCCAATTCTTCTTGTGTAAGGCCTTAGCCTCATCTCCCTCTGGAACTGGAACCTCTTCATTGATGTAAGAGTCCAACTCATTTTCTTCCAAGACCAGAGAGATCCTATACTTCCAGGCTCGGAAGTTATCAGCTCCCTCAAGCTTTTCATCAAGCTTGGTATGATGAGACATCTTAACAGAGAACCTCAAATGGAAANGAACTTGGATCTTGAGCTAAATTGATGCAGAGCTGGTTCAGGAGCATATTAGGGTTTGACTTTCCCAGAGTTTTTCCCAACCAAAAATCTCTAAACTTCGATTTTGAGGAGGAGATCAATCCAGGCCTGGGCTCACTGAAAATTCCACTTCTGTGGAAAGCCCTAATTTCTAGTAGCAGTGTCAGGTCAAAAACTGAAAATGCTCATAATCAGATTCTGCTTCGACAGAAAGATGTGCCCTGGAGAGGAGAGTTATCCCAACCTTATTTTTCTGAAAATCTGTGGAGAGAGATCCAAAAAGTAGGAAGCCCTAGTTTCTGCAGCTGCACAATGTCTTCTTCTCAAGTTAGCTCTGATACCATGTTAGATTTTTATCATTCAAACTAGCATTATATTAGGATCTTTAACTGAGAGAATAACAAGCACAACAATCAAACACAAGAGACAATAGACACAAATATTTTCCTCAAGGAAACCATAAAGGAGAAAACCCTGCAACTTCCTCAAAGATAGAATCAACACCAAAAGCAAAACCCCAAAATAGTAAGATGATCTCCTGACAGTAGTAGTCTCTCTCTCTCTTGTCCCAACAACTTCTTCTTTCTCAGTTATGCGCTACAACTGAGTGTAAGTGAATGTGTGATAAATAGAGAGACTCACTCTCTATTTATACTAATTCTCGACTTGATAATAACTCACTAGGGCCGACTTCTATAGGAGATTCTAATAACCCAAGGGCCCCACAACTGCGGGGACTTTAACCCTTGATCAATAGGAAGGGTTACCCTCTATGCCTCTACATGACTTGTTTACATTATTGAATCTCCCGATAGGAACATCGGGGCATGACATGACTCAATTACATTACAGATACTTCCCGGAATAAACATGGGGGTACAATACGTAAAATATACAAGTGAATACATTCCGAAGTTACAAATACATCAACAATGAAGAGTGTTTTGCATCGTAGAAAAATATTGCAAGCCCTAGATGGCATGTGGAAACTTGGTTTCTTACTTGAAGGAATAAATATGGCTCATGGATGACTAGGGATTCCATTGTTTTCTTGCAATGGGTAGTTAACTCTATGGAGTACTTGGATTTTTGAAGGATGGATGGAGTCTATGGAGGCTTGAAATGGAGTGGTCTACACTTTCCTTGCATAGATATTATGCATGACACCTTCATTGGAGCTTGAGACTTGTGCTCTATGAGTGGAGAACTTCACTTATGCTTAGTAGGATTGATTTTAAGGATTGTGTAGATTTTGTTCTAGTGTTTGACCTCCCTTCCCTCTCATATAAATAGAAGAATAAGATTATTTTCAAACAACACATCACATCACACATTCATTTGTATCACTTTTTGGAGTGATATTTTAATGATGCTTTACGTTTTATGAAGAAACCTTAGTGGAGCATATGAGGAGGTGGAGGATTTATCTCTTTATATTCTTCTTTGTACACTTAATCTCTTTTTTGTTTACTAGGGTTTCTTGGTCTCTTAGAATATCTTGGATTCTAAGGTTAGATTTTCATCCCTCAAAGGCTATAGATTAGCGTTTGGAAACACTTTGATGTATTTGGGAAAGAGGAGGATGTCTTGTTGTGAAGATAGTGTCGGAGAGATTGTTTCACTTGGAAGATAGGGGTTGTTGATTAACCCTAGCTCGAGCATCTTGGGTGGTTGGATTTTATCCTAACCCTGAAAAGACACTAAGGTATGTATGTCCATTCATTGAGCATATATATTTGATATTTCCAACTATCCACATATTTGATTTCAATATTTTATCTTCTTGGGATATTTATTTCTAACTCTTAATTGTCTTGTTGATTTGACACACTTAATAGCACATTATTAAGAGACTTAACACTACGATTGAAGATAATAATATAGCCATCTATTGTTGTTGTGTTTAATGTTATATCTATTGTATAACAAGAATTTACATATCTGATTTATGCATATAAGGTTGTTGTAGAGGGATGGATACCCATTGGAATGATTGATATCTTTTCCCCTGGAATAGCCATGAATGTTGTGACTACCAAAAATGAATTATTGGGAATGCTCCATTGTCTTTCTACACATTAATTAAGTCCTAAAATTAAAAAATTCTAGGGTTAGTGTTACAACAAAATCTTGCCATCTTCATGTGTACTTGCTTAAATCACTAAAGTATATGTGCCAAAATACTTGAGAATAGTTTTTTTCTTTCTAGGAGTCCAATTATAGTGACACTGACGCACCCTAATTTTCGACAATGGGCGTCATACTTCACTGACAGCGGTTGTTTATAGACAAAGAGCATCAATGACACTTCTTGTCTTCATACAGGGAGCGTCGCCTATTCATGATGCCACTTTATAGTGTACCATGTGCATCTCATTAAAAGGAAAAAAGAGAAGCATCAAGAGCTTTATATAAGAAATCCCTCGTGGATGCTTATCCCAACCAACCAGAATAGGTGACAGTGGAGCCCCTAATCCTTAGGAATGATCCCATAACTTTATCCAAGTAATACTCAATTCCTTTTATCCCTTTTGGCCTATAAATACAAGCTCACCCTCATGTTTGAGGGGAGGACCAGGAAAGCACCGATATGTTGTTGAAATATTTCTAGAATTGAGAGGCAAAGGATTGAATTTTGAGGCAAAAGGCTTGTAGGAAGAAGAACAACACCAAGGCTCTTCGGTTGTAACCTTTCCCTTTATTTTGTTAATGCAATCATGTTTTCCTTTCCCAAAAACATTGTGTAATCATGTTTTTTATTTTTCTCCTTGGCCATTAATATGGATCTATTTGATTATCTTGTATGTTTCCACTTGTTTCTGGTTGGTTCTAATCTTTGTGTAGGTTCCTCTATGTCAAATGATGCCAAAGCTTCAAGCTAGCAGAGACAACCTTTTGATAAGGTAAGGTTTCATTCTATTCAAGTAACCTGATTAGATATAGGGAAAGGTTTTCATTATTGTGTGTGTTTCGTTCTAGATCTATATCGTATATACTAGGGAAACAATCTTTGTCCGCATTGATTGAGTTTTTATGCTAACAAAATTGGCAACCATATTGGGGAGAAAGATCATATCTTACTCTTTGGTTTGTTTTTACTGCAAATTATAGTTAAGTTTTTGTTCTTTAAAGGGTGTTAAATTCACTTTGTTTCAATCATATTTTGCCTCTAATCAAGGTTATCGATTGATTTTAGGAAACCTCAATTTATTCACTACTTGTTGAATTTGTGGGTGTTTCTATATTTTGGTTCCTTATCTACGCTAGACGCACCTGGTTAATCTTTGCTCGGTGTCTCTTGTTCTCTGACGCTTTTTGTGTATAGTGACATAGCGTCGTCGACGCTTATTAACAGTATAAAAGGCATCACCAATGCCTTTTCCCTATGTACAACAAGTGTTAGCCAAGGGAGGACACACTGGTGCAAATCTGTAGATTGTGTCAAGGTGGGTGTTCAGTGACCTTTTGACTCAATTAGTATTTTGGTATTTGAAATTAATTTCTGGAAAAATGAGCCATTAATTATAGTCTGCATACTGGATTGGATCTGAGTCAATTTTTTTATCGAGTTTTAAAGGATAGATTTTGATAAAAGTTTCAGGAGTTTGATAGTTTTGAGTTTGGAATCTTTGTCATGGGGCTTATAGTCTGTTTTACAGATGTTTTTTAATTGCATATATTCATAAAAGAAAAAAGAAAAAATTGTAGCTTCTATATACATTTATAGGAAGAATTATTTTTGTGTGTTTTTTTTATTTCCAAAACGAAAACAAAAAAAATCAAAAAGAAAAATAGATTTATTACCTTTAGCTTCAATTAGTATTTGATTTCTAGATTTGCGAAGTAAATGACTAGTTTTTCTTTTGATTTTTTCATATAGTGGAAATTGTAAAATTGGGAGCACGAGTTAGTTTTTCTTTTAGCTTATTAGAGATCGAATTTTAGTGAAGTACAAAAGATTTGTGTTTGGATTTTCATTTTGAATTCGAAGGATTTGATTTTGATTGTGTGTTTTGGGGAAAAAAATTCTTACCCTCCTTTTAAAATAGGCATATTTCGAAGAAAAAGTAAAGATTTGTACTTCATCTCTGCATGGTTTCTAAGTCGGTTATTTACATTCATATTTTCCACCTAACTGTAAAAAGATAAAATCAAGCGTTAGTTAGGGAAAAACTTTTAGCAAGACTATGTATTAGGTTAGAGACGTGTTTCGACATCTTTAAGCGTAGGAGCTATCATTTTTTCCCTGCATTTCATTCTAGAGACTGTGTGGTTTTTCCACGTACTCGTCGGTATATAGAAAGGTCTTTCACGTACTTTTATGGTATATAGAAATATTGTTTCACGTACTTGACGGTATATCAAAAGGATTCTTTTGAAAGGTTGTGCATTTGACAGCACTACTATGAATTTGAGATTCCACGTACCTTGCATATATCAGGAGACACTATTAAGATCCTAAGACCAACTAAGTAACCTATCGACCGTCTTATCGGAACAATACACCGAGAACACTCGAAGAGCTACTACGCATGTATTGTATAGGTATTCAGGTATACAAGAAAGGGTACCATTCCAATCCTCCTTGTCGTGTATCATTGTTGGACCCTACAGTATATCGTGAGCAATGCAATGACTTGACACTCCTATGAGGATCTAGACTATTCATCCCACCCACCACAGGTTTGGTTGTTTCTATTAGACTGAGTAGCACTTGGTTTTGTGTATATAGTTAGGATTTTTAGAGATAGAGAGTTTTGGTCTTTCATTCTAGTAGACCAACATTTGAGACGATCCCGTCGTATTCAAGGATTAATTCTTGAATATTTGCAAGACCCTACAACCTGTTCAACAATGGAACAAGAGATGGACATAACATCCGATGTTGAAATGGGAACTCCGCTTGAGCAGGAAGGAGTACCTATCACCAAAGGAAGGAGAGAATTTTCTCCTCTTGGGAATATTCCAATCACTAACCTCTCAGCACCCATGTAGTGGTAGAGCAACCTTCTGCTCACAATATTTTTTTAGTAGGACCTTCGAGGTCATTTTTTTATCAGCCACCACCAGGAGATCCAGCAGTGACCACATTTGGTCCTTTTGCGCATTTCTGGGTTTCAACTTTAGGCCAATATATTTTCGAGTTTGGATCTATGAGTACCATCCCAACTTCTTCTATGGATTTAACTCCTCGTTTCGGCACATATTCTAGAAGTCATTTTCATTATTTTCTACCAAGTGACATCATTGGTCGCTCTATTGGTATTTCATCTAATCAAGCCACGAACATTAACACTCCTTCGTCACCTACAATTGCATAGTTTAGTACTCAAACTACTTCACAAGTCACATCTACGGTTATTTCTCAGCCTATACAAACATCAACTATTGTTGCTTCATTGGGAAGTTCGTTTATGCCTTCTATCAGTTTTTCAAATGTAACTAGACGTTCTTCTACAGGATCCCACTATACCCCTACTTTGTATAATGTATCAGGTGCAATACCAAGTAGAGTGGGTGGTCATGTTCAACAATCACCACCTACTTGGGGGCAACAACAACCAACTTTCTGGGGTTAACCAACACAACAACCTATTACGGGCATGCAGTATCCAGCATGGGGGGAATACACCCAATTTAATCCCCCTACTACTAATTTGTATCATGTTGTACCCTACCCAAAAGGTATGAATAATCAATGGTCACAACCTGTTGTGGGTTATAATCCCCAACAACTGGTTTCCCCTATTCAACCCCTGAAACAAAATCCTCCAGTTTATCAACAACCACATGTGGGAGGTTAGTATGGTTATCATGTACAACAACAACCGACTTATGTCCCTATTGGTGGTGTTATGCCATATCAATATTACAACTACCCACATCCAAACAGACAGCTTCCTTTCTTGGCGACTTTAGATTTACCAGACTTGTCCAAACTTATAAACGATCCCATCATGCATGACTGTTTTTTGCCACCCATGCCGGCGAAATTACCATTTGATATACCTAAATTTGATGGCAAGCAAGGAGAAGACCCCAAAAATCATGTTATGACTTTCCATGTTTTGTGTTTATCAAGATCTTTGATGGATGACTCCATACATTTGAGGCTTTTCCAACGTACTCTTACGGGAACAGCTTCCAAATGGTATATTGAATTGTCACGGCATTCTTTTAGCGATTTCAATTCTTTAGCAATGTCTTTTCTAACACATTTTCAATTACCAATTAGGTATGAAACGGGTACAAACCTTTTGAATTCCTTTCGTTAGTCAACTTCTACTCACATATGATCACATTCATGAGTGGATATGGCGACATAGGTTAATCAAAGTTCCTATTCTCGATCAATTATTGGCTTATTGGTTTACAAAATCTCTACTTCCACCCATTGCTAGAGATGTCACTATGGGAGGTGTTGTAACTGAAGAGAAAGCAATTAGTCGTGTGCAATATCTAGACTTGGTTTATTCCCATTCTAAAACTTTGTATGATTTAATTCTGAATGCTCCTTGTCCCACTTCAGATCCTTTAAGACCTTCCACAAAGCCACCTGTTGATGGCGTTGTAGGTTCTTTCCAAACACAACTTGTAAGTAAATTAATGAGAAAGCAAATTCTTTCAACTTCATAAGATAACCAAACTGTTTCTACTCCCAAGACTACTTATGCTCCTGTTTTTTCCACTAAATTAAATGAAGTACAATCTTAATAATCTTCGGGAACTGAGAAAAATGGTAAAGGAAAGTCCAAAAAACTTGTGAATCGGCACGAGTATACCAAAACACAAACTATGGATATTTAATCAAAACCTAAGAGAAATATTGAGTTCCCTTGCCTCATATGTGGAGGTGATCACTTTATGAAAGAATTCCTCATCGTCAAGAGATTAATAAATTCCTGAAAAATACCTCCACTTCGACAGTCTTAACTGATCATTTCCCTACTCAACAACAATTGATTGATCATCAATCCTTGCATGGACCTTCTTCTTCTATTGAAAAATTCAACATGATTTCTAGTGAAACGGTTCATGTGACAGCTCGGTCACAGAGCTATGACGTACAACCAAATAAAAAGAGTGATGACGTGTCTACTCATAAATATTCCCCTTCCACTCATCCTCCTACCAATGGTATTCAAATTGAAAAACTTGTTTCTGACATAGTTTTACGTCCACCTAAGAGTACTATTTCAAAGTCAGTGTTTCATCCTAGAGCGTGTGCTGCCCAATATTATAACATTGTTGAAGGTTTGGCTCAAGCACCCTGCGCTATGTCCACGCTAGAAGTACTCCAAACTTGTCCAATGCAAAGGAAACATATGTTGTTAGTACTTAGAGCTATGGATCCAAAAAATTCCAAGGTCATCACTTTTAAACTAAAAGATTTTAAGTCGAGGATTTATCACCAACTTTCCTTTCAAATATCTACGAAATTTAATGGGAAAAATATCCATTGTGCCGTTTGGAAGAAGGTGCCTCCACTTCTATCATATCTCTATCTTGTTGGCAAGCCATCAGTTCCCCTGAGATCAACCGTTCACCTGCCACATTGAAGGCCTCTAATAGTCGTGGATTCCATCATTTTCGGATGGCTATAGCTAAGAAAATATTACGCGTTGGGTACTTTTAGCCTTCCATCTTTAAAGATTGTATTGAGGTCATCACAAAGTGTCCCCACTATCAACTTTTTGAAACAAAAAAGTGCACTCATCCTGCTCCATTACATCGCGTCATTGTTGTTGGCCCTTTCACTAAATGGAGAATTGATTTTATGCATTGTAAGCATACCTCATCCAGGGGGCATGGTCATATTATTGTTGTTGTCGATTATTTTACTAAATGGGTTGAGGCTATGCCTACATATGCTGAGGATGGTAAAACCGCGGCCCTATTTTTATTCAATCACATTATCGCTAGCTTTGGGGTTCCTCAAGACATCGTTACTGATCACGGTTCTCATTTAGGAACCAAATGATGTCATAGTTGAGCGTTAAACTAGGTTTTCATCATGATAACTCGACACCCTACTACCCTCAGGCCAATGGTCAGGTTGAGGCAATTAACAAAATTTTGAAAACTATGCTTAAACGAATTGTAAGACACACTAAATCTAGTTGGCACTTACAATTACTCTCGGCATTATGGGATTATTGAACCACAGTAAAAACGTCAACCAATTCCACACCATTTCAATTCGTGTATGGACTGGAAGCGACCCTACCTATTGAATGTGAGATCCCTTCTCTGAAACCTGTCGTTGAACTCCTAATTAACACCACCATAGAGGAGGAACATTTCTTATATTTGAATAAGCTTGATGAAACTCATCGAGATGCGACCCTTGAAAAAGAGGTACATAAGAGATGAACCAAGGATCAATGCAATAGATATGTTAAACCACGTATTTTTAATGAAGGTGATTTGGTTTTAACCTATGACCAAAAACATGATAAGTTAGGAGGCGAAAAACGGAAGTCTATGTGGCATGGCCCTTACATTGTAAGCTATGTTTTGGAAAAAGGAGCTTACGAATCGATTGACTATGATGTGATACCTTTAGGTGAGCTCTGAAATGGGATTCACCTCAAAAGGTACTATGCTTAGAGAATTTGGCATGTGTAGCTTGTACATTTTGTTAATAGTGTGTCTTTTGAAGTGGTTTGAACCTTTGTTCTTTTTAGGACCTCATCCTAACTACGATTGCTTATATAGTGTCATATTTGAATGTACAGATGGCCTTATATTCAGGATTTATGGATGGTTTCAGTCAACATACATTGAATCTCGCGTCAACGACATGGGTACTTTAGTCCCTTGTCGATGATTTAGTAAGCTTAGGCATAATTTGTTAGGTCCCACAACAAACAATCTCACTGAAGAGACATGCAGTGATTAGATTATTGATTGATTCTTTGTCAAATGATGTGAGTCATGTTGTCGTTTACTTAGATTTAGAGCTTGTGGTTTCTCAGTAAAATTGTATCTACACTATTTCAAATCCCCTACTTCTATGTTTATTTCGAAGGATTTGGCTTCTTGAAAGGTCTTTTGAGTTTATTCAATACCAACATATCCCAAGGAAAATGAATGCAGTTGTTGATTCATTATCTAATTAGTTTTTAAGTTGGTACATAGCTCATTCTTAAATATTTATTTGAATTAAATGACATGTAAGAATAACAAATAAATAAGCATTTTTTTATGTACAAACGCAAATCATAAACACGCCATCATTTTGTAAAAATTCGTTTTTTATAATGAATTTTTTACAAAAAAATACCATGAAAAAGATCTAAAGCTCATAGCTTTCATTATATCAAGGTAACAAAATTTGAAGCTCATAAGCTTTCCGTATCATACTACGACCAGACATAAATACTACTCATAGCTACTCTCGGTGCTCATCTAAAAAAATGGCTAGCTAGACATCCACAGGCAATTGCTAAAGGTTCTCATCAATCTTTTGGAGCTCCTCTTCCACCTCGATATTTTGAGCCGCTACCTCCCTCACTGCTCCACGCCTCTCGATAGGTGAAAACCCAGCTAGTCGTAATGGTCCAATCTCTACGAAATAGAACATAAAGTCTTAGTGCAACCAAAAAAGAAATATAATAAAATAAAAAAGAAACAAAAGAAATAGAATAATTCTTACCTAGTTCTCCCCACTGATCATCCTTGAGAAGTGGTAGATCTAGATCACCTCTGAAATTAGTACCTGAGTATGCATAATCCTCAACCATGAGGATTTGGCCACACAACCATCTGAAGAACACAAATCCATAGGTAACTGTTGGTCCACCTCCACCATGTCGAGCCATAGCCTCGACCCACCTCAATGTATGACCCACCTCAACGTATGAGGGTCATGTGGCTCAAGACCATTAAGAGGTACCTGTGGACGTAACAAGCGGACTCGTTCAAGAAAGAAAGAAACCACAATAACACCATAACCGAATTGTTTTAACTCCCATCGTCGGCATTTTGTTAATTGATCCCTCATACTCACTAAGAGCCCCTCACTCCAATTGAATATAGTGCAATCCATACACTCTAAGGCATAAAGCATATGAGACCTTGTGGTTTGATGGGCAGCCCTATTACTCACCACTTTCTCAATGGTAAATAAAACATTCCTACGAGGACGGTACATCACATGTTTAATGGGTATTTTCCCACCCTGAGAGCGAGTACTAATAGTGCGGTATTGATCTAGGAGATCATCTATTGTCATATCCCCTCCTCTCGGTCTAGAGAGTGACATAGGATTTCGTCGCCTTGAGAAAATAAACGTATTCCACATCCAAAGTGAATATGTGAGTACCAACTTGGAAATGTTGTTGTTTCGAGTTCCACATTTGAATCAAGTTCTCAAATAAATGAACATGAGATTTCATCCCTGGGATCCAGAAAAAATTTAAGAGCCTACACTCTCTCAAAGCCATTATGGTGTTGAAATCATTTTCAGCTTGAACATCATCTAGCTCATGTTCCCTTTCCTTCCAAATCACCATTTTTGTTTCAAGAAACCTTCACAAGATGATTGAAAAAACCAATAGATTGAATCATTATCAAAGAATTTTTAAAATTTGGCTTAAACTATTGTCTTGCATTTTTTGTGGTCGTCAACGCACTTCTCCCATAGAAATAGGGCGCTAGCACACATATCGCATTTACACAGAGCGGTGCTAATGCCTTTCCCCTTTTTGGGAGGTGCGTCGACTTCTTTCCTGAAAGGGAGAAGAGTATCGCGTAAGGCACGCTCTTAACCCCCAAACAAACAACCAAAACTACACCTAAAACAAGCCAAACTTAAAAATTTTACTATCAAATGAAAGAGTAGAGGCTGGGCACTTGAATCCGACATAATGTTGAATGGTTGTCCAAAGCTCCTGTAATCTCGACAGCAAGATCACCACTCAAAAAACTCTTTTGCAGTCAAACTCTATGGAAAAACCAAATGGTAAAAAACTTTTTACTCTTGCTCCTTTTATTTTCTTTTTGGTAAAAAATATATTTTACTTTAATTATTTAAAATATTATATTTTGTTTTTACCATTTAATTAATGTTTTGAATTAAAAAAATGACTATAATATCTATTTTGGAGATTCTAGGTTAAATTGAACGATTTTTTTTGTGTTAGAGTTTGTTTTTAACTTTTTCATGCTCCTTTTCAAAATGAAAAGAGCTTCCAAGTGCCTTTAATACCATAGTTGTGCTCGTTAAAAACTAAACAAAAAATTGTCGAGTATACTTTTATTACTTTTTTGGACTCGTAAAACTTCTACGAAAAATGAACCCTTCAGGGTTGTCTTTAAGCTCTTTTCAAACTCTTTAAATAGGAAAAGATCATCAAGTGAACTTGATTCTTTCACACTTGCAAAAGTATTTGAAATGTCGTCTATCCGGTGATAATTTACCCATTTTTTGGACCGTTTGGACTTACTTAAGAAAAACGTATATTCTAGTTCATCATAACTAGAAGAGTTCTCTTAGGTGTCCTTTTACGCTTTTCAGACCTTGGGCACTAGAATTAGGAAAAAGTCCACATTAGAGTCTTCTTTAGTCATTTCAGACTCAACATGAAACAACACTGAGTTTACCTTCTTTGGACTCATCAAAATCAAACAATGAAGAACCATTTTTGGGACCAAACCCCTCATTTCTCAGGCTCATAAAACATGTAATATTGGACTCATCCTATGATGAGTTATATCAAATGTTTGTTACCATTTTCCACCTCGTTAAAAAACAAAAAGGTGCTCATCCATTGTGATGGGGAAATTAAGGGAATGGGAAAATATTTTTCATCTGTATGAATGGCATCTTATTGTCACCCTTGAACATAGCACGTGTTTGCATTTCATTCAAACAGTTGAGTAATCAGCTTGTCCTCGAGTCAATCCACTTTCACGAGTCATGTTACTCATTTAAGTCATTCTAAGAATGCATCGTCTTTTATTTGCATTATGTTCTAGTCTCAGCCTCATCGAGTCAATGCTGCCAAGTCATTTGTCATGTCGTTCAATGTTCAAGGGGAGTTTTTTACTACAACCAACCTTTGCAGTTACCTTGCCTTCCTTTGTGTCGGTCATCTCTGAGTTAGTCCCATAGTTGCTCCATAATCAGAATCACTTCAAATAATTTTGTTCCAATTTCATGTCGATGATGGAGAAAACATCATGGCCCTCCTTCAACAAGTCTATTCTCGTCAACGCCAGCATGTCATCCAGGAATTAGTCTTAGAAACCAGTTAGTACCTTGAAACACGCATGCCTCAATGGCAGGTTTCCTCGCTTTCAATAGTAGACTTCTATCATTGGCCTCTAATTGAAATATTCCACCGATTGTTCAACTTCAACTCGTTCATTCGCATTCGGAGGAATGTACTAGGGTACCTTGAGAATCATTGACGTTGATGGTGATTTCTCTAACACTTCTTAATGGTATTCAATAATGATCGATAATCAATTGGTTTCCACCATATTTGATGTAAAAACATATTTTCACATGGATAGAATCGTATTATTCAAGATTGGGATCAATACCTTGGGTTTTCTCAAGGCATTCATTTGTAACATCTAATTCCCCTCAAGTTGCAATGAAGTATTTTATAATCGAATCATTGCATAGATCCACAACGTATGTCTAGCGATTATGCTCAAGTTTTGAGTCAAAATGGCATAATAAATCTACAGTGTATGTATGATATTTATATCCAAATTTGAGCTTTGTTCGTAATGGATCTACATTGTATATCGGTAAGCATGGCCTAGACACCTATTCATGGATCTACAATGTATTGGTCGATAGCCATGTTTTGAGTCGATCAAAGTACATAGCTCAGAGTATATAATGTGGTAAAAAATCTTTAACCGACAATATTTTGCCTCATCTTTCAACCTACATCTATCAAAGCATTTCACCTATCACATCCCTCTAACTTCATAATTTGGGAGGCAATATGTTACACCAAAATCCTATCGTCTCCATGTGTACTTGCTTAGATCCCAAAAATATTTGTGCCAAAATACTTGAGAAGGGGTTTTTCCCTTTTAGAAATTCAATTAAAGTGACACTGACACACCCTACCTTTTGACAATGGGCATTAGACTTTGCTAACGTTGGTTGCCTATAGACAAAGAGCGTAGATGACACTTCTTGTCTTCGTACAGGGAAAGTCGCCTATTCCTGACGCTACTTGCTACTTTACAAGGTGCGTTGGTGTTGTACAGGAATAAACACCTTATAACCGAAGGTCTAGGGTTACCAACATACTCATAAAACTTGGAAGCAATCGACCCTAGAGTATAAAAAAGGAAATAAGAGGATAGAATAGACTCACCCGATATACGACGGTTGATCCTAGCTTTGTCCTCTTCCGCTCTACTTCTCCTCCAAAGCCTTCTGGGATGCTTCTCCTTCACCTGTCAAGAGCAAATCCTCCAAGTGCAAGACAATACATGTATATAAAACAGGTCAGATAAATCATATACAGAGTGCTTAATCATAAGTATTCATCAAATCATGATACATGAAAGATATTCAAGACACATATGGAAGAAGGATTCTCTTTATTAACAATAGTGAATGAGTTTAGATTACAACCCAACGCCTGAGACAAGGACTCCTCTGCAACCAAAGGATTCTGAGTTCCACTACTCCAAAGACTTCTGAATAGACTCCACCAGCTTAACGTTGCTCTCCAAGTATGATTGATTAATACCCTCCCCAAGGCCTTTATTTATACTTGGTGAAATAAGGCAGTTTCTAGGGTTGAGGAGGTTGAAACAGTTAAGGTGATTATGGTTAAGGGCTTAACAAATCTCAAATAATCACGATTTATTATTTTTAATGTCAAAGGAAGGTGTACGCGAGTATTATTATTGGAAACTCGCGTATGAGACGTGAGTTGCTCTAAGGGGAACCCGCGTACAAATCTGTACGCGAAATGCAATTACCGATACTTGCGTACAACACCAGACATGCTTTAATGAAAGGCGCGTATGTACGCGAGTTGCATATAGGAAGAGGCGCGTACAGCACTTGACATATTTAAAGGTAAAAATAACCAGCTGGATGGATGATAAATGTAATTCATAATATGCCCATCTATAGTGTTTTAGGCAACCTTCAATCCATAAATGTCCTTTTGTGTGCCAACATAAGGAATATCGGCACTCAGACGGAGAAGTGTCATTCAGGTGGATAACAGATGCCCCCTAATGTGTGAGGTCAAAGGGAAACGATGGCCGAAATACATTATAATCTTTATCTTTGGAGAACTCAGAAATCCAATGGAGCAGAGATAGTACCTGAAACAAATACATAATAATGTCGTATACAAAGTCATATCTGAGGATGTTATGTTCAATTTACTGGAACACTAGCTCATTTACAATATTTGAGTACATCATATGATACGGGTATTAAACCACATATATTACAAAGGTGGATCAAAGCCACAATATACAATAATGATGAGTCTTCAAAGATGTGGAAGCTGTATATATGAATAGAACATAATATTACGCAACTTAGTCCATAGGTGAGGAACTAAGGTCTTCATAAACTATCCCAAAGAACAGTACAATCCAAGCCATGTGAATAAAAGTAGATTGAAGTCGAACATGGAAAGGATTCAACAGTTTGTCAATCAATACGTAATAATTAACAACTGAAGCAAAGGAATTCACCAATGAGGAAAGTGAATCTTGAGGTACGATCGTCAAAACTCTAGGTCTTCGTCATCAGGAAGTACTGAAACGGAACCATGTTGTGATAAGGAAGGCAATAGATCCTCCAACAGATCACAAGAGTGACTAGGAACTGGGTAAAAGAAGGGAGACACAATAGATAACAGATATAACAATGATGGGATCAGGATATAGATCAAACATTGGGTGAAGTCCTTGAACAATGAGCACGACACAGAGATGACCCAAGGCAGCTTTTAACTTATAGATAGAACAACTAGACTTATCTGTCATGTAGGAGACATGATCAAATTCCCCAGGTATAACGGACAAGAGGAGGAGTAGGAAACTCAAAGTAATAGCTGAACGAAAGTGAACATTGAAACATGGGTATCGGAAAAGACAAAGAGTGCTATGTTCAAGGATGACATGCTACCACTACTGAAAACAAGAGAAAACTTCTTCCTTACCTTCCCTGTTAAATTTTAACGAGTCCAGGAAAGTCAACTCAGATCCCTCTTCATTTTTTAACAAGCTTGAAGAGACGGGAAAATAATGCTTGATAGTGTCACTGATTCGTGGATTTAATGATCCCAAACTAGTACATGCTCAGTTGGTGTTTTCACATTTATAGAGTATGAAAAACTCCAAAGAAGACTCCAGGGGGGTCATTTTTCATCCAATTTAGTCTCTGAGGCCGAAAAAGTATAAAACATACCACAGAAGAACTCTCTTAACTTCCGTAGAAGAAAAGGTGAACATTTTTCATACTTAGTCAGGGAGGTCCAAAAAAGGTTAAATTACCACCTACCCAACGCTCCTTCCAAAACAGCATAAAATAGCTTGAGTTTTACGAGTGTGAAGGAAAGCAAGATCACTCGGAAAGATCCATTTGATTACGAGAAATGGGGCTTACAACAATAAACTCGTTGCTTTGTTCTTAAGTGTTTAACGAGCATGACAAAGACACAAAGTACACTCGGAATATTTTTCATATTTAAGTACAAGCATGAAAAAGAGAAAACTAAGCTCATACCAGGTGTTCCTTTTCCGTAAATTTAGTCCCTCAGGTCCGGAAAAGTGATAAACCTATGCCTGAGAATACTCTTCTCAATTCAAAATAGAAAAGAGAGGGATCATTTCTCGTATTATTCCGCATGGTCCGAGAAAGAGATAACCTACCACCAATGCGGATGCCCGTTCACATATTCTTAAGGAGCTTGAACGGACAAGTTAACTCGATAGTAAAGTCTGTTTTGAAGAAGTCAGACCTGGGCCTAAAGAAACTCCGTGAGGGCGGGGAGTCCTATAAAGGGATAGCTTGTAAAAAAAGATTCAAAAGAAGCTCTATTTGGCGTGAAAAATAGCTAAAAGGATACTCCTGTACCTGAAATAGTTGCGGCATGAGTACCAAAGAACAACATAGGCTTTGAAGGAAGATACTCATGAAAAAAGGGTCCTATCCACGGAAGAACAATGGGAAAAACAGGGAACTAATGGTTTATAATACCATAGTCCGTGGAAAAATGTTGATTGCTAAGGTTAATGTGGATTGAATATAAATGCCAAAAATGTATTGGAAATGACAAAACCACCATATTGGAGCAACAACACTTTATAATGATGAAAAACCTGTTTCAAAGCAAAAAGAAATATGGTATTAGTTGAATGGATTTTCAAACTATAGGAAAAAACCCACTTGGAGAAATAAAATTTCTATAAATAGTTGAAAATCAAAACAAAACTCACCATTTGGAATTTTAGCCATAAAAAGCAAGTTTTTTCCTCTACCTTTGTTTGATCGTTGTGGACAATCTAGCAGACGAAATCAAATTCCGCAAGTTGCAGGTAAGCCTACACCCCGAGCTCTTCATTTTGATCCTAGCAATTATTAATTTTCAGTCCTAATTTCATGATTAAAAGCATCCTAAAACATGTCACGGCACGTACATGGGTTCACAGTGTAAAGACTCGCGTACACGCGTTCTATACGCAGGTTGCCTTTATAAACAGTGGCGTACACTACGTGACATGTCTAACTAGACAGTCGCGTGTACTGCGTGAAGGATAAAAAGCTAAATATAGTCAAAAAAAATTGAAATTTTATATGAAATTAATGAATCAAATTACTTGTTTTGCTAGGTGTGAAGATGGTGCTGGAATGGAGGGAACGGGAACATGAAACAATGGACCAAGAAGCGCTCCAAAGTGCGCCCACTATACATGCATTGCAAACAAGTGGGCTATTAAAGTTATTTTGCACATCACCCATGCGGGCCAATGTCTGCCTGTTGGAGTTCATGATAAATTATAGGGATCATGATTTGGGGATGTTCGACCTAAAGGGTGAGACTTTGGAGATTACTACTGAGGACATGTATTTCATTACTGGTCTGTCACGACAAGGAGCACCGATCAACTTAGAAGGCACCGGCAGAGGTTGTGACCCTTTAAGTGTCCAGAACTATATAGATGTGTTTTGCACACCAGGTACCCAAAAGAGAGAGAGTTGTGTCCTTATTACACATATTCGTAACTTTACACTACAGGTACTTACGAGCACCATCGTGAGGATTGCAGGATCCTCCTCATTACATTTGGCTACACAGAACCAAATGAGGTTAGCGGTGGATTGTTTTCGTGGTGCCCTCTATGATTGGTGTTCGGGAGTTGTCCCTATCATGAAAATACAACTGTATGATTGCAAGAGAGGAAGGCGAAATAAATTTGGTTATGCAAGCATATTGGTTGCCTTCTTCTTTGAGAGAGTACCAAGGTTGAGCCCCACCATACCTATACCAGTCCTATCTCCACGTCAACCGAGGCTGAGCAGGTGGGGAGACATCTTTCTTCGTCAAGGAGGAGGAGACACAGTGCATAGTGTATACGATGATAATTTTTATATCTGGTGGGAACGACAGCTATCGGCACTAGAGCAGTTTCCATATGCCGGCATGGACTTTCGAGGTGACCCAGACCTTGTCCTCCCTCCAGGAGGAGCATTGGGAGAGCTAGGTAAACAATTTTAATTTTTTATCATTTTCAAAAATTTTATGAATTTTAAAATGATAGATATATACATATGTACAAGTCTTAATCCTATAAATGTGTCAAAATGCAGATATTGGACTAGTCCGCCCTAAGGGGCATCCACGCATGTTTGTTCCTCCTGTCATAGGCGAAGACCCAGGACTGATCAGGGTTCTAGAGGGGAAGCTGACCAGGCTAACCCAAAGAGTTCCCACCTTGCGGATAGAGCATATCCCGACTACCCTGTAGGAGTTCATTGTTGGAGTTCCACCGGTATGGTTACGTCTTTTCAGGCGAGTGGCCAGAGCAGTTCTTGTATACATAGAGGCTGTGGAGGCTGTCGAAGCCGAAAAGGCTGAGGAAGCCAGAGTACAGAGGGACCATGGGGACCAAGGTGGTCCTGCGTAGATCTAGGACATTTTGATGGACTGCGATCCACATTTTTGTATATTATACCGTTATGACAAGATTTGAGGATCAGACTTGACCTATCTATGGACATATATTTTACATATATATATTTTGTTGTTGGCGGTTTATTTACAAATGTTTTTTATATGTGTGCTATATATCTTTATGAAATGTGTGTTAGATGCCAATCTAAAATGTAATTAGCATATGCATCAGTCAATGAATTTTGATTTCGTGGAATGTGATTGAATATAATAACTTCAAAATTTCTTTCCAATAACCGAATTTGCATGAACTGACGTAATAGAATAGGATTTTGTACCTGATAAGCTCGATTGAGTTGGGAAACCACCAGCTGAGAGTCTAGACGGACTTCAAGCTGGGTGATACCACGTGACAAAGCATCCCATAAAAGCTCAATTACGGCCCTATACTCAGCAACATTATTAGAAGCAGGACCTAAGCAAGTGCCTCCAGCAGCAACAAGTTGTCCTGAGGGAGAGTAAATAACCCACGTCCCTGAAGATAGGTTACAATTGTGACGGCTGGCGCCATCAGCGAACCCTATATACCTTTCGGAAGACATCTGCAACAACTAGCAGATAGTATAAAAAACAAAATCGACAACCTAATGTACATAAAAATACATACAAGAAAAAGTGCTAAGCCTAAGCATAGTACTTTTTCAGGTAAAGCCCATTTCTAGGCTCAGGCAGCTTGTTCCCATCAAAATCAACTAACTCATATGCGTCCTTCTTCAAAACTTTCAACACGACATAAGGTCCTAACCACATGGCCTTAAATTTTCTTATCCTCAAGGGTTCTTTGTCTTGGTCCCAAAGCAAAACAAGTTCCCCTTCAGAGAAAACCCGAGGTTTGACCGATTTATCATACTGAGTTTTGACCCTATTTTTATGACCGATTTATCATACTGAGGTTTGACCGATTAGCGGTCAACGCATCTCTACGTTGTTCATCAAGGTTTTCTAAATGTACCAGACGTTCATCAAGCTCCGTTGTATCAGGTAACACATGAATATCTATCTTTAAAGACGGTATTTTACACTCAATCGGAGTAACTGCTTCCACTCCATGAACGAGTTGGAAATGGGAGAAACCCGTAGCAATTTTTACGTTAGTTCAGTAGGCCCAAAGAGCAGGATATAGCATGATGTGACAGTTAGAACGGGCTGCATCAATTGTACGTTTAAGGATAGTTTTTAAAGTTTTGTTGACAGCCTCAACCTGACCGTTTGCTTGCGGATAGTACGAAGATGAATGTTCTTGTCTAAATTCGAGCATGGTAGTCAGTTCCATCATCATGTTATTTTGAAAATGACTGCCATGGTCAGTGACAATCACTTTGGGTATACCAAACCGTGCTATAATCTGATTGAATACAAAGAAAGTTGTCGTTTCCCCGTCGGCTTTAAAAGTAGGCATTGCCTCTGCCCATTTCATAAAATAGTCAACAGCGACAATGATGTATTTATGCCCCCCAGCCGAGGCTAGGTTGCATGTCACGTAATCAATCCCCCATTTCATGAAGGGGCCTATCGAGACAACAGAAAATAACGAAGCAGGATGTGACCGCATTTTCCTGGTGTAATGCTGACACAGATGACAGCGCTTCACTACTTCCACACAATCTTTGAAGATCGTGGGCCAGAAATAACCGGCATGTAATATCTTCTGGACCATTGCTAACCCAGATAAATGACCCCCACACGTTCCACTATGGGAATCATTCAGGACAATCTCTGCTTCCTCATGGGTAAGGCATCGACGCAAAATGGAATCTACCCCTCTTCGATATAATGTATCTCCTATGATGAGGTAGTTCTTGGCATGAAGGCGTAATTTACATTGTTCCTCCCTTGAGGAAGCTGCAGGATACTTCAAAGTCTGGAGATATATAAGAATATCCACATACCAAGGATTAGAGGTGGATATCAAGAAGATGTGCTCATCTGGGAATGAGTCATCTTCAACTGCTACATCTTCTTCAGTAGGAAATCCTGCTATAAGTTCAGCAAAAACTAAGGACTTCTTAGACTTAGCGGACTGGAAATCCAAGACTCTTGAAGAATGACTATCCATTTGTTAAATTTTCCCCCAGCAATCCGTCAGGATAAAACATATTGAAACAGATTCACATCCGCCACTACTGTGGTGGTCCTCAGTAAAATGTAGTGACGTAACCTCTGAACAGCATAAACGGCTGCTAAGGCTAATTTCTCAACGTGGGAGTATCTGAGTTCAGGTCCAGCCAAAGCACGACTAAGATAATAAACGACATGCTCTACAAGTTTATCGTCCTCCTGGACTAGTACTACCCCAATGGTCGACTCAGACGCGGATAGATATAATATAAAATCCCTAGAATAATCTGGCGGACGCAATAAAGGTATCGACAACAAAGCTTTTTTCAATGCCTTGAAAGCAAGTTGTGCGGTTTCATCCCATAGAAATGAGGTGTCCTGTTTGAGCAGGCGCATGAAACCCTTAGTAATCTTGGCATAGTTAACAATAAAACGTCGAAAAAAATTAGACTTTCCTTGCAGGATTTGAAGTTGCCTGATAGAACGAGGAGGAGGCAGATTTACAATGGCCTCAACTTTCAATGGATCCACCTGGATGCCTCTACTAAAGACAATGAATCCGAGCAATCTTCTTGACTCGACACATAATACACACTTGTGGGGATTCAAGCAGATTTTATAATGTCTGCATCTCTCAAATATCAACTGTAAATGATCTGTATGTTGAATCATCTTACGAGAATGTGTAGGCAGATCATCAAGGTATGGTTCGACAATGGCTTTAATATCATGGAAGGCAAAGTTCATAGCCCGTTGAAAGGTTGCCCCAGCATTTTTCAATACAAATGGCATTTTCTTATACGCGAAGGTACCCTAAGGACAAATGAAAGCAGTTTTATGTTGGTTTTCCGGTTTTATTTAAATTTGATTGTATCCGGAGAAACCATCCATAAACGAGAACACCTCACTTTCCGCACAAGCATCTATAATCTGGTCTATAAATGGTGTGGGATAGTTGTCCTTAGGACAGGCTTTATTGAGGTCTCTAAAGTCTGTACAAACGCAAATAGTCCCTTGCTTCTTATCAATAGGAACAGGGTTGGATACCCATTCTATCAAAGCTATGGGATAGATAAAACCAGCCCTCAACAGCTTTTCAACTTCAGCCTTTACAGTCGCCGCTTTGTGTGGGTTAACAGGTCTTAACTTTTGTCGAACCGGTTTGGCATCAGGTTATGTTCGAATTTCGTGTTCAACAATCGATGGATCTATGTCTGGCATCTCCTCATATGACCAGGCAAAGACATCGTGGAATTCCTTAAACAAGGCAGTATAGATGGCAATCTCTTCAGAAGAGCAATTTGCACCTATATATATGTTTTCCACGACATCAGGGTTTACAAAGATGTTAATAGGTATAGTGGCGGAAATATTTGTCATATTCCCCTCGGCAAACATTCATTCCCTGGGTAAGGGAATGATAGGTATATCAACATCTTCTGACAGTCTCAAACGAAACTCTTGATTTTCTATTCTGCTTAGTTTTGGAAGAAAATAGGAACGATGATAAAGATCCTCACAAATCTTACCACATCCACTCATGGCTTCCAAAATGGCTTCATCAGAAGGTAAAACCATGTCTAAACAATCTATAGAGTGCAAAGAGTTTTTTACCCATGCGGGCAAATAGACTTCTTCCGGATCTTCCGAGACTGTTAGAGGATCTAGGATGGAGTCAACAGTGGCTTGAGTGATAGCTTGATAAGCTACCTCCATTGCCGATAAGGGCATGTCTGGTTCATGGGGGGATGGGAGAACCCAAGGATCAGTCCTATCAACAACCGTAGCTATGGACCTCCCCACACTACTAGAACCAATATAATTAACCGGGGCTGGAAGATCCAATGTGTCCATAAGTGATGTATACATTCCATCCCCCAAGCTCTGTGCAGCAGGTTTGACCTGATCAACCAATGGCACAGCGGACTCATTAGACTCTAAACGGCCTTTTCGAGTATAATCAAGTTGATCAATAGTAACCAACTTGCCCTCATGTGGAAAAACCACTACACGAAAAACGGTCGACGCAATAGCGGATATGGCATAAGTCCAATTCCTTCCCAGAAGCATATTATAGTCCAAAGGAGCATCAATCACTTCTACCTCAACAGACGCTGCTTTCCCTGCCAGCTTAATTTCAAAAGCCGGCAGGATACCATGTGAACAGAAGGACCTTCCATCGAAAGCAGTAAGTAGAGTGTTTGACGGAACCAGCTCTGGGGATCCGAGAGCTTTCCAACAGGTCAAGGACATAATGCATGTAGAAGCACCCTCATCAAAAATTGTCCTTCCAATGGTCTTTCCACCATAGATGACATCTATTGATAAGGCTACATGGTAAGGTAGGCGAATTTTAACATCAGACAAATGAAACTTCGCCATGAGACTCGACGAATCCATGCTGCCTAAAGCTGCTAAGAGAGCATCCCGCTGAGAGGGACAACTCTGTAACACCTCTAAAGCTGACATTGCACACGATGTTTGGGCTAAATCTTCAACCACGGAGTAGTTTGAAGCAGCCCTAACATTAGGGTTATGCAAGGTCTTCTTAAAGACACCTTTTGGTATCTTCGGCATAGTTTCAGCGGGCTTCTCTATCGTGAGAGGGTTAGAAGTTTCACCTACAGCTTTACCCTTCTCTGGAGTCTCTTTCTCATAATTTTTATTCCTCGTCTGTAACAAAGTCGAAGATCAAACCATGTTGATATAGTTTGGGTCAGGGGCATTTTGAGTGCCCCCTGCTACATTAGAAGCTGAAGCTGAGTTCTGTCCTTAGGGAAAAGGATCCTTTAGGACAGCCGGTTGTTGAGCCTTAAGCAGCTTCTGGGCTTGTTCCATAAGGGGACAAAGGTGAGTAAGGTGGTTCTCGTGGCACAACTTACACGGGAACTTGATTTTCTTCTTTTCTTTCTTGCCCCCATCAGCATTGTTTGCGGGATTCTGCTTGTTTTGGTTTCCCTCTCCCTTCTTTTCTCTCTTTTTCTTCCCACCGGGTTGCTGATTGCCCTTCTCAGAGGTTTGTGGAAAAACATTTGCACTCTGGGGGGAGGGGGCAGCCTTTGCTACCTCCGCCGTAGACTGCTTGACGGACAACTGATGAAGTTGCTTAGCCAAAGATTCTACGGTGGGAGAGTTAACGGACCCAACCACACCATCGGCATGGGATCCAGGCTTAGGCTTCTCCGCATCGTGCGTAGGCATCGATGCCTCAGGGATAATCTCATACAAGATCCCAGATTGTGAATAAATCAAATCCAGTTGCTGGGCCCTGAGAATGGTTTCTTCTTCATTTGTCACTCATGAGGTGGATACGTCCTTAGATATGTAGGGCAACAGGGATTTAAGGAGCCACTCTAAAAGGAACTCAGGAGGGATAGTGGCTTTTATAAGGCTCTTCCGCGTCCTCCACTCTTGGATGTGATCCAAGATGTGGGTAGCCTTGTTCTGCCTAAAGGTAGATAACAAGTCCGTTACGAAATCATATCGGACCGGAAGCTGAAAGTGGCTAAGAAATGCACTAGCTAAGTCCCAGAAACTACTGAAAGCAGCAGAAGGCAATTCAATATACCATTTTGCCGCGGTACTTGTTAAGGTTCTCCGGAACAGCCTCAACCTAACTGAATCTTCATTCAGTGAATTCGAAGAACACCATAAATGGAATGTGATGGCATGAGCCCCAGGATCTTCACCAACTTTGCCCTCGAATTTAGGGATGTCCGATGGCAACTTGGTGGGAACATGTGGCCACAAGGGGTCACGCCTCACCGGGTCATTCATCAACTTTGACAAATCTAGCAAGTTTATTGTCGTCAGAAACGGAAGTTTGGGTCGAACCGGGGTACTAAACGTGCCAGCCTGGGAATTAGAGGGACCTGCCCCCGAATGCCCATAGGTAAAAATGGGGTTTCCCCCTGCCACTGGTTGCGAAGTGGGTAGATTACTCTGAAACGGATTCCATCTGTAAGCCACAGGACTGTGTGTGGGAGGTGCAGTATAAGAAGTTCGGGCCATCCCAATAGAAACAGGGGTCTGAAAGACAGGAGCCGGTATCCCTCCGCTAAACAACAAAAAGGGAGAGCTCGTAAACGAGGCCGAAATCGGAGTTTGAAAACTTTTCCCATAAGAGGTATTGTTTCCAAACTGCATTCCTACATAGGAAGGTGATGGGCCTACGAATGGAGTGGATGGGGGAATGTGCCCCCCATTCCAAGGAAATCCTTGGACGAATGCCGAGGATCCTACTGGACCACTCTGGGTAGTATATGGAAAGGAAGAAGGAACAGTAGGTATATTAGGGATCCTAGTAACCATATCACCAGAAGTACCTGCTATGTTTGAGTGAACCGGTGGTTGAACCACCCGGCTTGTTGGAGTCAAAGGTGTAGAAGGTATACTAGATCTAGGGGCACTTACCCGGGGAGGTAGTACCCCTTCAACCGGGACGGCTGAGGTGAACACAAAGAACTTTCTCCCGCAGAAGACATAATCCTACCCACATGGACACCTAAAACAGGTGAATCAAAAGGTCTAACCTAAACGATCACATGATCGTTTAAATCAGTCAAGTGTGTGTTAAAATTTCTTGCAAACTCGTCAGTCTGCAAGTCTTCTATCTCAACTGTATCAAGATCAAAACGGTTAGCTATAAGTTCTGGTTCACCTAGAACTTCACTTACTCCTACCGGTTCAAATGAACCGTCCGTGTCCAATCTCCGCCTTTGGGGTGGGGGTGGAGGCTCCAATGTGACGAGAGGAGGAAGGTTTCGCAATCTTCTTTACCTTCTTATAGGTTGGTCCTCCATGATTGAAAATTTGACAAATCAAACCCTAAGGCCAACTAAACACAGGCAAAACCACAGAGCACACACTATAAAAATCCTAAAGCCTCAAACAATCAATCAAGGGTGAAAGATGTGCTTTCTCAAAGAAAGCTGAGGAATGATTACTTGGCATACTTGAAGTGGTTCTTAGGCACAAGCAGAGGAATCGCCCACCGCCCTCCTACACTTACAACAAGGGTTACCTTCCAAGCCCGTCCAAGGTGAACCAGAAATAGCCTTTCGGTTTACCTAGGTATGAACCCTAAATGTCAAGAGACTAAAGGCTACCTTAGCTATACCAACAGTCTGGGGGGACAGTCGCAAGCCTGACTCGTACGCATGGGCAGGGTAGCTGAGCCCGAAACTCTGTCTAAGACAGAATCCCCAGATGCATAAAAGTCCTGATTTACGTTTTGACAAGGAATCGAAGGGTTATCTACTTAGTCCAATGCTTCCACGCAGCCTCGTGCTTGACTCCCTTTTGAGAGGAGCTTACCAGATACAATTGATAAAGTCAAGGATTTACCTAAAGAAATGTCCACTACGTCTGAATTTTAAAACTTATGAGAAGTTCACACTTCCTATCCCACAAGTCTAGCTTAAGCTAGTAGGTGAAAGGCCCCTAAAAATAAAAATTACTAGTAAATTTTAATTATTGCGTTCATTTTAAAGGGCTTTTTTTTACTCATAAGGAAATGGAGTGATGAACTATGGTGTTTTTTACTCGATAAGAAATAAAAAAGTAAAGGTGTATTTTTCCAAAGCAAATTACCACTATTAAAGCAAACTTCTTTTTCTTTTTGTAAATATATATTGATGAACAAATGCAAGTGATAAAGAGAAACTAAGACTGTTTTTGTAGTTTTTGAGATTATATTTTAAAACTGAAATGAAAACTACTTATGCAAAAGCTTGAAAATGTTTTTCTTTTCACTTTTTAAAAATGCTCAAACTCTACCATGCACCTAAAATGCACTAAACTTGAGTATACTTGGATCAAATCAACTGTATAAAATAAGCAAACTGAAGTAAACAGGTCAATAAAACCAAGAATCAACCAACAAAGGGAGACAAGAACCCTAGCTTGGGTGTGTACAATGACAAGAAATCACTATAAACTCACAAATGTAAGTAACAAAAGTTGAATGATGCTGTAGGTGTCATTCAGGAAGGTATGCATACTATGCATGGTAAATCCTTAAAAGCAGTCATGATTAAGATCGATCTTTCAAAAGCTTATGATCGAGTCAGTTGGACTTATCTTCGGGTTATTTTAGCTAAAATGGGATTCGCAGGAAACTTTATTGCGTGGGTTATGAGCAGTCTATCTTCAGTTTCTTTCTCTTTGCTTATCAACGGTGTTGCTACCAATTTTTTTAAATCTGGTAGAGGACTCAGACAGGGGTGTCCATTGGCACCACTTCTGTTTCTTATTGTGGTTGAAGGCCTTGGGAGGGCTATTCTACATGCTAAAATCTGTGAGACTTATCATGGCTTACCTTTTGGTAATGATACAGTTTTAACTCATGTACTCTTTGTGGATGATATTGTCATGGTTAATGATGGTTCTGAACAATCTCTCTCCACTCTTTATGAGATTTTAATGCTTTTCTGTAAGGCTTCTGGGATGCAAATAAATGATAATAAATCATCTTTATATTTCTCATGTATGGAAGATTCTGCAGTTATTACATTACAAAATATCTTCAGTTTTCCTGTTTAGAAAATTGTTAAGGGCATGAACTACCTTGGGTTTCATCTTAAACCTTGCAGATATCTGATTAAGGATTGGGATTGGCTGATTATTAAAGTTGAACAAAGAATTCAGAATTGGAGCTTTCGTTGGTTGTCCAAAGGATGAAAGTTGATTTTGATAAAAGTTGTTCTAGAGGCCATGCCAGTATAATGCATTTCTAGGTACCTATGGGAGTCATAGATAAAATCAGAAAGCTTTGTTTTAATTTTATTTGGGCTGGTAAACAAAACTATTTTGGTTTACCCTGGACTTCATGGAAGTTACTTGCTATGCCTAAATCTTTGGGTGGATGGGGACTTAAAGTTCCTGTTTTATTTGCTAAGGCTCTTACAGCTAAAAATGTCTGGAATATCATTCATGGCTCGGGTTTATGGGTTAAGATTGCAATACAGAAATATATTTATCCAATGAATATTCTGGATTGGATTAGATCTCCTGCTAAAAAAAAAAGAACATTTCTATTTGTTGGAAAGTTGTTCTTTGGGCCTTCAATCTCATTGGTAATTCACTGGTCTGGAAGATTGGTGATGGCAAGGATGTTCGAATTGGTTTAGATCCGTGGTCTGGATGTAAATGGAGATATGCTCTTCCATTTCCTATGGTAGAAAGATTACATTTGGCTGGTTTTCAATTCATTTCTGATATTGGAATTCATTGTCTATCTTGTTTGTTGCCCCAAAATTGGTTATCTGCAGCAACTATTGGATTTACTGACCCCCATGAGATTGCTGCTTGGAATGGCTATATTGCCATTCTCAAGTCTAGCCATGTTAGACTCTCTGCTGCAGCCGATTGCCTCATTTGGAATTTATCTAAAACAGGCAAGTATTCTCCAAAAGAGGGTTATGCTGAGCTTATGAATAGAGATGTGGAATCGATCTGGTGGTGGAGGTCATCTGGAAGATGAAGTGTCCACTAAAAACAAAAAAAATTAGTTGGTTTCTTCTCTCTGGTAAAGCATTGACCTGGGATGTTCTCTGTTCGAGGGGTAGAGAAGGTCCTGGCAGGTGTTTTTTATGCAAACAGAGTTGTGAATCCAATTTTCATATTGCTGTGGATTGCCCTTTTACTCAAGTTGTTTGGTCATTTATTGAGGATCATTTGAAACTTAATAATTTATGGTATGGAGATTCCCTGTCTGCTTGTTTTAAAAACCGGTGCTTTATATCAGACGTGTTTCTTATCAAATCTTTACCTATCATTGTACTCTGGTTTATTTGGAAAGCAAGAAACAGGTCTTGTTTTGAGGATCTTGTCACAACCCCTGCACAAGTCTTAAGCTACAGTTTGGGTATGATGAAGAATTTACCACAGTCTTTACCTGTGGTCTCTATCAGATCAATTTTTGTGGAAGAAATTGATAAAACTTATGCTTGGGGTCACTTTGATAGATCTGCAGCTGGGGACCCAATGATTTGTGGGGCTGGTGGTATACTGTTCATATCTTATTTTCATTTTGTTTCTTTCAAAGCAGGTTTAGACTTGGGCACTAATAATTATGCAGAATTATGTGCACTTAAGCTTCTTCTTAGGCTGACTCGGTTGCATCATTTGGATAAAATTCAAGTATTTGGGGATTCCCAGTTAGTCATAAATTGGGCATCTGGTAAGTATAGACTACTAAATACCGAATTAGCCATGATTCTTCAAGATGTTCACTGTTTAGCTGACAGTCTTGATTATATGTCTTTCAAACACATTTACAGAGAACGAAACTACAAAGCAGATACTTTGGCTAAAGCAGGTGGTAGCATTCTTGAAGGATCTTGGAGTATCTGTGAACAGTGAGGCGCAGCAAATGTGGAAACCTTCCAGGTTTTCTAAATTTGGTCCTGTGAGCTTTTTGACTTGCAGTTGTATGACTGTTCATTGATGGTGGCTACATGCATTTTGTTTTTTATTGATAGATTCTTCTGAATGCTTTGCTAATTCTTGGGAGATTTTAATGCTTGGGCATTTCTGGATTACATGATGTGATCAGTTTTTTTTTGGTTCCACCCTGGATATATGATGCTCTGGCTGAATTTATTATGCTTCATCTTGCCATTGGTGATTTTCGAGCAAATATTCTGAGAGCATATCAGGTGGGCTGATTGGCCTCTTATTTGGCTCTGAAATGATTATGATCTTTCTTCACTGGATGGCATGAAGGCCAATTTATTAGCTGTTGTTTTTTTCTTCCAGCTTTTTACAGTTTCTAGCAGGTTGAGACTATATCAGCCAACTAGTTATGCTCTGGGTTGTTTTGCTTGGGATCACCTTTCACAATTGATCTGACCTGATTATTCAGGAATGATGAAAAAAAGTCTGCTATGATCGGACTTGAATTAATACAGGCTGGTTTTTTGTTTTCTACTGAAAAGTAATGGTAATCATTATGCTCTTATGAGGTAATTTCTTGTATGTAATGACAACTTTACAGTCGAGTCTGATTTTGGATATGATAATGGTAGTTTGTGCTCTTCATGAGGCAAATATCTGTATGTAATTGACAATTTCATAGTTGTTTTTTGGTATAATGGACTTTGGGCCATCTACTGAATGTGAATAAAATATTTACGAATTTTTTCTTTGGAAAAAAAGTACCAAACCAACCACTATCAGAAGATAGACTAGACTGGAAAAACAATGCCCAAAACCCTGATCACTGATTCGGATAGAGACACTTCAACCTATAACCCAAACAGGCCAACCTACTTCAAAATGCATACAAAAGACAATCCAAACACAAGAAGCCCAAGGGCTTTACAAGAAAGCACCAAGGTCTTCAGACTAATTGCACGGTATCCATAAATAAAGCCAACTACCAAACAGGAATTACACAAAGACAGGGACAAGCAAACCCTAGCCTAAAAATCCATATTTCTAGGCTTGTACGCAATTGTGTATAAGGGCAACTCGCGTACTGTATGCGACTATCCAAGAGAGCAACCCGCGTATGCAAGCCTCTGTATGCGACTGTGTAGCAGAGCAACCCGCGTACAGGTACAAAATTTTTCTCAAAAAATAAGAAAAATCCACAAGGCTTTCAAACACTATGATAAGCATAAACCAGGATAAAATACCACACGCAAACTTCAAAGCAAAGACTGGTCAAGGGTGACAGAAACAACCTACAGCAGTCTGGGCTCCCCAACGGAGTCGCCAGTTCTGTTGTACAGGAATAAACACCTTATAACCGAATGTCTGGGGTTACCAACATACTAATAAAACTTGCAGGCAATCGACCCTAGAGTATTAGAAAAAAAAAATAAGAGAATAGAATAGACTCACCCGATATACGATGGTTGATCCTAGCTTTGTCCTCTTCCGCTCTGCTTCTCCTCCAAAGCCTTCTGGGATGCTTCTCTTTCACCTATCAAGAGCAAATCCTCCAAGTGCAAGATGATACATGTATATAAAACAGGTCAGATAAATCATATACAGAGTGCTTAATCATAAGTATTCATCAAACCATGATACATGAAAGATATTCAAGACACATATGGAAGAATAATTCTCTTTATTAACAATAGTGAATGAGTTCAGATTACAACCCAACGCCTGAGACGAAGACTCCTCTGCAACCAAAAGATTCTGAGTTCCACTACTCCAAAGACTTCTGAATAGACTCCACCAGCGTAACTTTGCTCTCCAAGTATGATTGATTAATAGCCTCCCCAAGGCCTTTATTTATATTTGGTGAAATAAGGCAGTTACGAGGGTTGAGGAGGTTGAGACAATTAAGGTGATTATGGTTAAGGGCTTAACAAATCTCAAATAATCGTGATTTATTATTTTTAATGTCAAAGGAAGGTGTACGCAGGTATTATTATTGGCAACTCGCGTATGAGACGCAAGTTGCTCTAAGGGGAACCCACATACAAATCTGTACGCGAGATGCAATTACCGATACTCGTGTACAACACGCGACATGCTTTAATGAAAGGCGAATATGTATGCGAGTTGCATATAGGAAGAGGCACGTACAGTACTTAACATTTAAAGGTAAAAATAACCAGCTGGATAGATGATAAATGTAATTCATATGCCCATCTATAGTGTTTTAGGCAACCTTCAATCCATAAATGTCCTTTTGTGTGCCAACATAAGGAATGTCGGCACTCAAACGGAGAAATGCCATTTAGGTGGATAACAGTTGGCGCTCGTTAAAAGGCAAAAGGAGAAGCATCGAAAGCTTTCTAGAAGAAATCCCTCACAAAGATTTATCCCAACCATCCAAAATAGGTGGCAATCAATCCCCTAATCCTTAGAATTGATCTCTTAACTTCCTCTAAGTAATTCTCGACTCCTTTGGTCCCTTTTGACTTGTAAATACAAGCTCACCTTCATGTTTGAAGGGAGGACCAAAAAAGCACCCATATGTTGTTGAAATCTTTCAAGAATTGAGAGGCAAAGGATTGAAGTTTGAGGCAAAAGGCTTGTAGGAAGAAACACAACACCAAGGCTCTTTGATTGTAACTTTTTCCCTTTATTTTGCTAATGCAATCATGTTTTCATTTTCCATATACATTGTGTAATCATGTTTATTATTTTTATCTTTGGTATTAATATAAATCTATTTGGTTATCTTGGATGTTTCCACTTGTTTCTTGTTGTTTTGATTATCTTGTATGTTTCCATTTTATTGAAGCAATCTGATTAGATCTAGGAAAAGGTTTTCATTATTGTTTGTGTTTTGTTCTATATCTATACCATATGGAAACAATCTTTGTCCACATTAATTGAGTTTTTCCGCTAACAGTTAAGAATTGAAAAGCCTTGTGAAAATAAGGTGAATTTTCAGATTTGCCTTAATTTCATAGTTCAAATAAAATTTCAACACAAGCTTATAAAAATAAGGTGAATTTTTAGATTTGCTTTAATTTCATAGTTCAAATAAAATTTCAACACAGAGGACCGTAAAAACCATAGTAGTGTTGGGGGGGAATCCACAAAGCTTGGGGTTATTTGTGGTTCAAGGGGAGGTAAATATTGTTCCACATGAAGTACCAATCTTGTGAATTGTTCTATGAGCATTACAAACACACAAACACAATTCACGAGGTTATACCTTCATCTACCTCTAAGAAAAAGTTAGAAACCAACCATTACCTATTCTTATCAATGGAAATGCAAAAAGGGTTTGGTAATGGAGCTTGGGGAGTTGAGGATGGACTAGCTTTGGACAAAGATCTCGGTCCGCTTGTTGGACAAAGATCTCACTTGACCTTAGCTAAGCCTTGAGCTAAGAAGGAAAATTGGGAAGGTAAACACTCACCATCAATAGGGTCCTTTGAACAAAGAAGGTTGACGAAGAGTTATAAAATTAATCATATCTTTTTAAAAGTTAGGGGTCAAAGTGCCCACAAGCAACTAGCACTTGAAAAAAAAATTACATTTACAAACCTAATATTTTGATGTTGCATGAACAATCTGCTCGAGACAAAAAACCATGCACTTCCAATTTTGCATTTTAATAGAGGGAAATTTTTGCTCGCTTGATGTTGTAGGATTATCAAGGGTTTTATCACAAGGAGAAATGCAAAGTTTGATGTGGTCTCTAGGCATTTTGGTAGGATTGAAGGCTAAGGAGCTTTGAAAATAAGCTGAAATTGTTAAATGTATATGGTAGTACTATATGGTGAAAGAAAACCCAACCCAACTAGGAAGGCTCGTCGATTCAAGCATTGTGACTAGGTAGAATGTGGCTCTAGTAGGTAATTCAAAACAAACTCTTAATCAAAGAAGATTTTCAAAAGGGGCTTCGAGAAGAGATCGTTCGGACGAATACTTTTATGCAACTGATTGACACATCATAAAACGGTGTGAAGGAACCTCCAAAAGATTGAACCTTGTCTTTATTTATCTAAGAATCAAATCTTGGGTTCGTGTGTCTTTATTTATTTAAGAATCAAATCTTTGGTTCGTGTGGGGTGTGCCTTAGACCATATACATATCCTCCGAAAATTAATCCTACTTGGTTTTTTGGAGGAAGAATTTAGCGGTCTAATAGCTAAAACTTGGAAGACATGTAACAAATAAAGCTATGAACAAATTTGCAAAAATTTTGAAAATATCCGAACTTTCCATAAAGATGGGTTAGACTTGTAACAAAGAAGCAGAGAAGCAATTTGTAGAAATTTTGAAAAGATCCAAAGTTTCCATGAAAGGTTTGGTTAAAGCACAGACAGCTATGGCAAACAAAGAACTAAATGAAGTGGAAGAAGGAATCAGTGCTTTTCAAAAACAATGCTGATGGAACTTGAAGCACAAACTTTGAAGGAAATTAAAGGGAAAAGGAGGACTTTTTGGTCGAAGGAGGAGGCCAAGTAGGGACTGAAACGCAGAGCTTTGTGGACGAAGGTGATAATAATACCAAAAAAATAACGGAACATTAGCAGTCTAAAATGCCACTACCTCAAATGGCACCATAGTTAGCTTTTCGAAACATTACAGAAGCAGGTAGACAACGTTTTAAATCCCCTATTAATTGACCTTGATACAGCCAACATTGGAAAAATGATTAAGATTTTAATCTTTCCCTCAATCTAAAAAACGAGGATATATATATATATATATATATAAGGAGCTTGAAAATAAAATAACCAAGAAAGAGTTGAAATGATATCCTCGTTCAAGAAAAGGAAAAGCCCAAGCCCTAATGGTCCACCAGTAGATACTACCTCGGTTTTTTAATCTTGTTGGTACAAAATTTACTGTTCCAATGCCCTCACTCCTAAAAATAAATAAGATTTTTGTTTGAAGATATTATAGGCCCATTTCTTTATGCAATCTTATACACAAATCGATTTCCAAAATCATTTGCCAGATTGAAGAAAATCCTATCTGGTATCATATCTAGTGAACAGTTTGGTTTCCAATCACCTAATTCATGATGGCTTGCATTCAGTTAAACAATACATACTAAAAGCTATCCTACAGATCAATTTGGCAAAGGCCTATAACAGTGTGAACTGGTTATTCCTTCTATTATTGCTTCTGCAGCTGGGCATGAATTTGAGCACTGTAAATTGGATTATCGGATGTTTATCATCCGTCTCTTTCGCTGTCTTGATAAATCGATCTTATTCAGGATTTGACTGCTACTAGAGGATTGATGCAAGGATGTTTCCTATCTCCTTTTATTTTACTCTCAAGTAGCCGAAGGCTTCAAAATGATAATTAACGATGCTAGAACACAAGAATTATATGGGATTAAAGCAGCAAACTCATGCATATCACCCATTTACTTTTTGTAGATCACACATTGATTTTCAGGTAATAGTTCTGTCAGAGAGCAGGAAACACTTAAGGGGCTTCTGGACCTCTATTGCAAGACTACTGGAATGGTAATTAATATGAATAAGTCTTATTGAGTGGATTGGCAAAGGGGTTAAAAGACCAGACCAAAATCATAGACTACTGGAATGGTAATTAATATGAACAAGTCTGAAATAATGTTGAATGGATTGACAAAGGGATTTAAAGACCAGACCAAAATCATATTTCCCATGAATTGTGAACTAGTTCAAGAAGTCAAATACCTGGGCTTCATCTTGAAACCATATGACTGTCATTTGAATTTTGGTGGAGACTGTCCTGTGCAAGGTATAATAACCTTTATTAATCTGTTCTAGAGAGCATACAGGAGTGTTGGATGTCTATAGCACAGCAACCGAAAGGAATCTTAACGAAATCAGAAAGAAAGGAATCTTAACCAAATCAGATAGAAGTGTTTCAGCATCATTCACATAGAAAGGAGGGCCAAGAAATTCCACTAGTTATAAATGGAACAGGGTAGCAAATTCCAAGGAAGCTGGGGAGTAGGGTTTAAAACACATCAGCTCAGAACCAACTAAAAGTGTTTAGAGATTGCTTTATAATGGACACTGTCGTCAAGTTATGAAATCCAAATACTTGAGAGATACATCCATGGAAAATTGGTTTAAAAAGAAAAAAAATCATTCACAAGATACATCCATTACATGGAAAGCCTTTGGTAAAGTTTTCCCCTTGGTGGGTAAATGGGTAGCCTGGCACAACATTGGGAATTGAGGAAAAGTCAGAATTGGAAAGGACCCATGGATCAGGATCAAAGGAAATTTCAAAATTCAGAGGCCCTGCTGGGTAGTTTACATGCTCAATGGTCTACTGTCATAGAGAGGCAGACTTGCAATTGGCAAGAAATGCCTAGTCGGAAACAAAAACACTAATGTGGTTGGTACTGGCTATTAAAGTACTACCAGTGGGCAAAAGAGGTATTGGTGCAAACAAGGGTGATGTATCATATGCAAATGCAATGCTGAGTCTGTGATCACTTGCTCGTCTTATCCACCTTCGACAGATCTGTATGACTTGACGTGTCACAGGTTCCAGGTGTGGCAGATCAAGTTGATGTATATAGGTATAGCTTGGTAGATTGTCTAGGACTGGGTTGGTGACAAAACTGTGGCAACTTTTCAGGCTCCCATGTTTTGCTTATATATGGTATATGGATGGCAAGAAATTTGATGATCCTCCAGAAACAGGTCTTCACAGTTGCCCAGGTTGCACACAGGACTAGAGAGGCAATGGATGGGAAAAGGATTCTAAAAGAAAAACCTTCCAGCTGTTCACTAATGCATTATATTGATAAAGGAAAACCTATGTCTTTTCAAGAGAGCATGTAAAGGGCTATCAGGTATTTGTGGGGCTGGTGCTTTGTTTTTATCAACTCTTATCATAATCTGTTGCTAAACTATGGGGCTAGTAAAAGGGCAAACAGGTCATAAGTCTACATTCAGATTGTGGAAAACAGCTGAGAATGGACAAATAAATTTCAAGTTTATGGAGATTTGAAGTTTATCATAGATTGGGCTAATCATCTGTCCAGCATCAAGAATCTGGGCCTGCATGAACCAAGCTCAAGAGGTTAAAAGTTCTTTTGAAACAATAATAATAATCCTTTTACGACGCATTTACCAAGAGTTCAACTCAATAGCAAAAACTTTCTAAATATACAGTGTTGTAACAGAAGGGTCCTAAACCAAACAAGAATTCAGAAGTCACTCTCCTATGTGATTCAGAAAAGACTTTGTACTAACGACCACTAAATGGTAGCTTAGCTCGCAGTCATAGCTGAGGGATGTAGACAGTGGTTATACTCGTATTTTTATCTTGCTGGTTTAGATGTTAGTACTCTTCTAATTATTCTGTATTGATGAAAAATTGAGTATCCTAGAAAATACTGAAGGAAGACTTTTATTAGGTTTTTTACATTTCTTTGTTTTTGGATGATAGACAACAAAACAGTATCCAGCACAACTTTGAATCCTCACAGGACTAGTCAAATGAATATTTTTATTTATTCCTCGGTGATATCAAATATAGTGATTTTAAAACACATCTCAGATAACAAAAAAATCATGGATCTGATGTAAATCTTAAGCCTTCATTGAAGTTTCATGATCTTTATCAACAATCGTATTTTCATTTGAACAAAAAAACACAACTATCCATTCACCTATTTTCTTAACAAGCAATAAACTTGCATAAATTTAGAGCAGATCATGTTTTTAGCTACAAGGTTTCCTAGACGATGTCTCTATTTGGTATTAAGATACACAAAAATACTAGTCATCTTATCATTTGATTATGCAACTTGAGGGTAAAAAGAAAATAATTTCCATAAATAAACGAGTGTATATGTGAGAGCTCACACATTTACTACCATTGACATTTCATAGATGGTTTGGCACTGCTTATTTAGACTGTTTCTGATCGAAACTTTCAGCAATTTTCAAAGATGTAAACCACAAATCACTGATTCTCGGCATGGAAGAGCTTACTGTATATAAATATTTATTGGTTTCTATCAGATCAAGGACTTCATTTTTTTGGTGATGTCTGTAACTCTGCATGGGATTTTGGGACCACATATAGGACAAACTGTTTTGAGCTGAAAAGCAGTATTTTGAAAAGGCTTAGAAATAAGCTTTCTCAGAATGTAATTTTCAAAGATGTAAACTGCAAATCACTGATTCTCGGCATGGAAGAGCTTACTGTAAATAAATATTTATTGGTTTCTATCAGATCAAGGACTTTATTTTTTTGGTGATATGTCTGTAACTCTGCATGGGATTTTGGGACCACATATAGGACAAACTGTTTTGAGCTGAAAAGCAGTATTTTGAAAAAGCTTAGAAATAAGCCTTCTCAGAATGTAATTTTGTTATCTATTAATAAAAATACACTTTTTTCCCAGGAAAAAGAGAGCTCGCACATTTAAATTCCACAAATAGAAAGCAAACCTTCCACATTTTATAGATAAAACTAAAGCCAAACATCCATCACTTAGCTATAGATCAGGAATCAGAGAAAACTGACATGGGAATCACCACATGGGAGTCCTTTGTCACAAGATACATTTTTTGTCATTTCATGTATGACAAGGTAGCCTTTTCTCCCAACAAAAAATCATTTCAGGTATGGAAAGGGAACCTTTTCTTGCAAAAAATAAAAATTCATTTAGGGTCTGACAAAAGAGCACATGTTATCTACTGAAGTTCAACAACTACACCTATTTTCTGAGCTACCATTTCTCCGTTCTGAAAATGAATCTAATTACTATCATAAGCAATAGCAGTTCACTTATTTCTATAGCTACCCTGTTATCCAATCTCAAATGAAAGCAATTACTCTCGTGGCCAAAAACTGTAATTCATATTTACATCATGAAAAGATTCTTCTGCAAGTGCATAGAACATATCAAACACCCCAACCAAATAACAACACAAGTCTGATCTTTTGCCCACACAACATCCAATGTTTCTCCAATCTGAAAACAATGCACATTAAACCCATAACCAAACAGTGAAATTTACAAATGCAGCATCTAGGAAAAACATCACTACCAAATAAAGATGGCATTCAAAGGCCCACCTATAAAATTGAAAAGAAGTTGAATCTTTTCCTATGCTCCACCTCAACTAGAAAATAGTTCTTCCAGATTAATCAGCTTGCATCTATGAGATAAAACACTGTTTTTATTTCTACATCTATAGTGCACAACTGATACACATTACTAATTGTTGCAGGACTTCAATTATTGTCACAGGTCTTAAAGTAATGAAATCAAAAAGAGTATGTCATGACAAGCTTACAAATTAGTCCTAAAGAATCCAGCATATACATTAAGATGACAACATTCACTACAACCAGTTTATGATGTTACAAATTTAAAAATCAATAAATAATAAAAATGACTGTTGGCTAACATATGCATAACATTCAGTTTTGAATATTGACTCACAGCATAAAGGACCTACATTGATTCCTACTGCATAAAGACCCACAATGACTATTCCTGCTTAAAAGATCTGCAAAATCATTCTTGTCAATGCTTAATAATAATCCAGAAAAATTAAGACTTTATTTAAGGTACCCCAAATGTAATTTAAGATATCAATTCATTGGAGTGGAAACAGAGTGATTTTGATCTGAATAATAAACAAAAGAAAACTTATCAAAGTCGTTTAAGAAGGACAAATCTTTTTTTAAGATCTAGGCAAAAGACAAACTGGTCTAGAGTAGTAATTATCTTTCAAAGATGCAAGCAAAAATAGTGGCAGCTCAGAACCAATGCCCTTGTATGCCGAAGGCTTATCTTTTATCACCAATATTGATGAAATCTCATTTAAATATAAAATCATGTGCTTCGCAAGCATCTAAAGACAACATTCTCCCATTATCCTTTCTCAAAATTCAAAAATATAAAAATATTAATATATTAAAATGCCAAAAAGGCACATAGAATCAGATAACATACAAAAATTTCAATGGAAAGCTTATCCAAGAAAATGCTCTAAATCTCCCAATACCAAGCGTCCTACCTAACATTGTCATCAATGCAACAGGACCCTGTCAAAATAGAGCACAGAAAAGGCAAAAATGAATAACACATTGATTTTAAGTTCTTTACAAGAAAAAGCCAAACAATATTACTAATGTAAATAGAAGACACAAACCACACCAAATAGGTCTTCCTGTCTAAATACAAAAATGATGTTAAAATTATGCATGCTTACAAAAGTCCAATCTAATCTTCTTCTTCAGCCTCATTCTCAGCAATATTGAAGTAGCGTAGTTCATAGACATTGCGGTCCTTATTTGAAGCTATCACTCGCAGCCAATCTCTCACATTATGCTTCTTCAAATATTTCTTTGTCAAGTACTTCAAATATCTGTCAATAAATAAAACATGTAATTAGACGCACGCAAGTTTAAAGGTGAAGCACATGCAAATGTCCTTGAGAACACCTCTCTCTCTCTCAGTCAATCCCCTCTTGTTATGCTGTTCCAAAATTTTCCTGGTTAATCACTTCAAATACCTGTCAATAAATGAAACTGAAAATTAACCACATAAAAATATGAGCAACAAAAACATGTAAATGCTCTTACGAACACCACTCTAGAAATTGCTGTTTTGTAGCCTTTAGAAAAGCCTTCGATACAGTTCCAAGAGGGAGACTACAAGAAAGGGTTAAGAAAATGGCAGTTATGAATGATTAGAAAACAGCAGTGCACAAACTATATGGGAAGGTCAGCACCAAAAACAGAACTTGGGAAAACTGTCAAAGAGCTTTGGCACTGATGTAGGAGTGAAACATGGCTGCCTCCCCCATATAGCATTGTTACACATACATATTCCTAAAAGGGAATGCACTCCCCACACTCCTGGGACATGGGTACTGCAAGGGAGAAATATCCCCGCATATCCCCTTTTGGAAGGGATTCAAGGGTGATTCAGTAGGGAACATTCCCCAAAAAAATAAGATGCTCCCATGCCACATTTTGCCCAAAATCAGTATGTCTGTATTTTCAATGAAATTAAGGCAAAAAGGAAAGAGCAAAAGCAAAATGAATGTAACCTAATGCACAATGAGACACAGCTTGGGTTTGTTTATAACTTTATGTTAGTGTGCCATTATGTAATTGTGGAAATTGCAAATGTTTCTAATTCGGATAGCAGCATTCCCATGATTGGTCCTTATTTCTTCATGTGGGGCATTGCCTTCAGCAATGATGCTCATTTGTCATTTGACCTGTTCTTAGATCAAATATCTTAGAAATTAAATCTATATCTTCTGAATTTTCTAAATAAAATATGAAATACAATGTTGAGATTTGCCTTGTGAACAACACTTATTATGTTGTCACATCATTACATGAATTGTTTCTGCTTTCAATGATTTATGTTTCAGTTTTCATATATTTTAATTTTCATGTTATAATATTTTAGGCAGGGCCCCCTATGCTGAAGACCTGAATGTCCACTATGGCATTCCCTATACTTTTTGGGTTGCTTCTAGACAACCCCCCCCCCTGGATGCATTTGTGTTTCACCACACCGGCATCCCAGAAACTTGGAGGAACATTGATAAAAGAGAAAAGTGGATATCATGCATTATGATTTAAATACAACTACATGTGGAGATGATGTTTATTGTCATTCTAATACAGCCTGCAAGATGCACAATAGATACAAAAATCAACATAGGCAAGAACAAGGTAGTGCTATTTTTCACTAAAGATAGTGCTAAATCAGGCTCAGGTCAGTGTCAAAAACTGGCTTTTGAAGATCACCCAAAACAACAAATACTTAGGCTTGAAATTGAAACTTTAATGAAACACTGAATTGGAAGCATAAACAAGGAAGCAACTACACAGTGGATACAATGCAACCTTCCAGTTCCAAAACAGGTGGAGGTCAGAAAAGATCCGGGATTGGGGATTGATTAGTTCACTCTTTCATACACCTGTAACACCAGTGCTATCATGTGAACGTGAAATATGGAGACCAAGTATATCTGAAAACAGACAAAGCCAGATAGAGAGTAGACAGAAACACATGATAACAACATTCCTCCAAATAATGGCAACCCACTACTGAAATTCTTCTAGCAGAAACAGCTTTGAACCCGATTGAGTTGAAAGCAATCAAGAAGCTGATTGCACTGAGAAAAGCAACATACACTCCACAGTCTGAGTGCCGGAGCAATGTTTGCAACATACAGCCCACATGCATAAAGCTAATACACTAACAAGCCCCCAAGGTATAGCTTGGAGAGTTTAACTCTTTCCATTAAGGTACAAACCGTAGAGAGGTTGCAGTAACGAATCCCACCAGGTACTTGAGGATTACCAGCCGTCATTGCAACAGTTGGTTAATACCACCCTTCATCCAGTAAACTTGCGAAGATGAGGCAAATATCCAGGGCATTGGTAAGGTACAAGCTTCCTTAATCAGAATGCCTAGCATGTGGGAGAGTGGAGGGAATTCATTTCTCCAAAAAGAAAAAGACATTATAAATTAAAATGCTAAGGTAAAAAGAAAACAAAAAGACATAATTAGTATTTACTAATTCTAGATCTATTTTAAGTTTTAACCTCCTCTGTACTTAATAGATCCAGGGTTTAAGATGGATCTATTCTAGTGCTATTTAAGGAATTACTGACAAACAAGGACAAAAAAAGGATATCCACCAAAATCAGGAAAGATATCTTAAAGAGAAGGTCACTGGGAACTACAGTGACAAACAATGGTTGTAAAAATACAATTCCGTAGGAAAGAGCTGTGGGGAGAAATACAAAGAATAATCCAATTTAGGACGAACTCACAGGCTCAGATGTGAGAAAGGGCAATGGAAGGGTCCAAAATAGAAGTACAAGTGCAGTACGTGCCACGTGTACAGAAAAGAGGAGGTAGAGATTGAGCAACACTCTACTTTACTTGGATAGAGCCACATCAGTAAGGGATCACAATTGGATGACAGCAGTTGAGATGACAAACCACGGTAAATATAATTAATCAAAGTACGTCCAAAGGCCATAATAAGATACTATGGCGCAGGTGCGTCCTCCGGATTAGATGAACAAACCAGAAACTTCCTAACCAATTACACCATGTGCATTCTTAAATCGTCATGGCACATAATATATTAGTAGTGGCAAGAAAACATTCCATGTGTTGAGTGCTCCTATCATAAATATACTGTAAGCTAGCATATATGTTTAAACAAGCTCAGACACTCTACATTTTGTTGACGAAGGGATTGCTACCACGTTAAAATTACTATCAATTTCTTCCCGTCATTGTGTTGGCCAAAATATTGCTACCTTGTATCATAAATAGAACACTAACAAATACCCTCCTAAAAAATTATCAACTGTTGTGGTTAAATGGCCCTCTGTGAAAAACAACTAAAACCTACAAGTCAAAACTCAAATGTCAACATTCAAAGCCAGCAGAAAACGCAATAAACTTCAAAGAAGTTGCCGTCTAGTTATGCACAAAGAAACAAATAAATAGCACAATCCATGCTACAACAGAAAAACAAGTTTGGGCTATTTATGCCAATAGGGAGTCAGTTCCCAGACTCCCACCAGGGTAGAAGACATGTTCCTTAAAACTGGCACCTGATCTGAAAGAACTCATCCCTATGACGTGCAGCCCCTCATGATATATGTAGACCTATACTAAATAACTAATCTGTCAAATATTAAAAAGCAGATACATACATACACAAGAGAGCGATACAGACGAGTAGAATCAGAAAATAAACGAGCTACAGATATTCAGCCACATGATCAGGTAAAAACCCAAAGCCTTTACTCTAGAAACCCTAAAAGGTAAAAACATTGGTAGATGGGGAGGAAAGCATACCTTTTAGAGAAGGCGCTCTCGGAGGTTACTGAAATCTTGTTCTTATCACGAGCAATGGTGACGATGTCGCCAAGAACCCCAGTCTTGCCACCGACCTTGATCCGATCCTGCAGAAACTTTTCGAAGGAGGCGATATCCATGATCTTGTCTTCCACCGGCTTCCCACAGTCGATGACGAAGGTGGAAGCCTTCTTCTTCCCCTTCACGGGTGCGTTCCCTCCCTTCTTGCCTCCTACTACCTGAGGACCCATTTTCCTCCTCTTGCTTGCTAACTGCCTTCACTCGCCTCTCCTCTCTCTGCCTTCGGCCCTCGTCTCTGTTTATATGCCTCCAAAAGACAAAAAGACTAGGTTTTTGTATATCTATATACCCTTATACTTCTGCATTCAAAAACCCTAATCCCCAATGTTTCTTGTTTTTCCCGATTTAATATTTTTTTAAATCGTTTGGCAATATATGCCAAACTCTTTCCTACACATGAGGTCAAGTATTTCCACATGATACATCTATGTTCTCATGTTTTCAATGGTAGTGCAAAGGAGATGTTAATGGTTAATGTCAAGAGAGGGAAAAATATTGAAGGTGAAAACTAAGGTTAAGATCAATAAAGAATACTATGATCGGAAATATATTTTTGGTGACTAAATAATATTTTTGGTGATATTAGGTAATATCTTTGAAGAACATTATGATTGGAAATAAGATATAGTCTTAATTTATTGAGCACACCCATTTCTCCCTTGCGATAAGTAAATGGCTAGTTTAGAGATAGTAATAGCGTTCTATAGTAACATAAACAACAAAAATGGTGTGAAAGGCCCCTTTATGTATATTGAATGAATCAAAGGATTGCTTATAGTGTAATGGCATTGTGTCGTATGAGACTAAATAGGAAATAAAGCATCAACATTGTGAGTAATGATGCAAATTTGTAATTGTTGGTTAATCTAACAATCCATTTGGTGTAAATCAAATAACAAAAAATAACCTCCCGGATAATATCGCCAGACTGGGCGCGCGCGAGCTAGAGGAGATCTAGGGTTTTCAAGCTGCAAGCAATGGCCGCCCCAGGGGGTGGGGATCCCCCTCCCCCCCCGTCAGCAGAGATGGACACATTCAGGAGGCTGGTCGCCAGCGGAGGCAAGCGGAAAGCTCCATTCTCGGTCCCGAAATTCATCAAAAAGCTTGAGGAAATCCCTGAAATCGCTTTGCCAGAGATGACCTCGGTTAAGGTTGCCCTTACTCTGTCAGAGAGAGGCCTAGTCGGCCAGTTCATGGGGCTCTGGCCCTCGGCAAAAACCACCGACGACTGGATTCAAAGAAACTGGAAGCCACATCTCAAGCAAGGAGTCACCTGCTACCCCCTGAGTAGTGGCTACTTCCTTTTCGAATTTATAAACAAGGAGGATAAAGATCTTATCTTCACAAATGGCCCATACTTTATGGGAACCCAGGGGTTGTATCTGAACCGCTGGACGCTGGATTTCGATCCCATGGTAGACCTGCCCAAGGAGGTACCGGTATGGGTCAAGCTCCCCAACCTGCCGGTCCACTGCTGGAACTATGAATTGCTGCAAATGATAGGAAATGGAATAGGAAAGTTCGTTGATAAGGCAGACAACAAGTCCATTTACAAACTATGCCAGGATATGCGTTGAAGTGGATCTTGAGGCAGGGCTCTCGGAAGCAGTGAAGCTGACGGTGGGCACCTGGACTCACTATCAGAAAGTGGACTATGAACACCTCCCATTTAAATGCAGATCCTGCCAAGAACAAGGGCACTTTCAGAGGAACTGTCCAAAGATCCAAACCCTAGAGAAGGAAGAAGCTGAAGGCTGGCAAAAGGTCAAGAAAAGCAAAGCAGCCCCAAAAACAAAAGACCTAAGACCTAGACAAGCGAAAGATCAGCCACCGGTGAATTCAAGACCTCTGAATGAGCCCTTGAAAGAAGGCGCAGCAACATCAAAAGAACCGGCGAAAGAAACCATTAAGATAGCTTCCCAACCCACGTCTCCTTCAGAAGATCCGACGAAGGACAAGAGCGAACCTCCAGCAAAAGAATCTCTGAAATTGGATGATGAGCATACCACCATAGGCTCAGATCCCAGAGCTGATTCAGATGAAAGGGCTACAAAAACCAGCAGCTCGGTTGGAACCCCTGAAAAGAACCCAAGAGGAAGGAAACCATAATGAAAAAAAAGGGAGGAGAAACCATACAGGGATGTTACAGCAGGGGTCCAACAAACCATCCCGGACATGATGGAAACTAGATCTTCAAAGAAAGGCAAGGCTTCGAAAGGAGCCACCCCCCCCCCTCCGGATCCTAATGCAGTTTGTCTCCTGGAATTGCATAGGACTGGGAAGTAAGACTAAAGAAGAAGCAATCAAAGATCTCGTTAGAATGAATTCACCGGAGATACTTCTGATCCAGGAGACGAAGATGGAGGAGCCTGAGACCATCCAGGCCAGCAAAAAGTTTTGGAAAAAAGGAGAAGGTAGAGCAGTCAGCGCTAGGGGAGCCTCAGGAGGTCTAGCCACCTTCTGGAACTCCACCACGCTAGACCTGCTAGAGGAATATAGCACCATCCATTGGCTTTTCACAAAATTTCAGCATCGAGACACGGGGTATCAGATTAGCCTCTTCAACATCTACGCCCCGGTTCTTCTTTCGAAAAAAAGAGAGTGTTGGGAATCGTTGAATTCCTTCCTGTCCACCAACTTGCATGACAACCTTGTTCTCGCAGGAGATATGAACGTAACTCTCGCCCTCTCGAAAAAAAAAGGAGGCTCCCCTGTAAGAGACCCGGCTCGGGAGTGGGTTGAAGACATCATGATGGATTGGGATCTGGAGGATATTAAGCCCAGCAAAGGTAAATTCACTTGGACTAACAAAAGAGTGGGACCGGGGCACATTGCTGCCCGCCTGGATCGCTTCCTTGTTCACACATCCTTCCTGACTCTTGGGCTTTTCGCAAACTCTGAAATCCTCCAGGCTTGCACCTCAGATCATAAGCCTATATCCCTTTCTTTGACCCTGGGATAAAAATTGGGCCCTATCCCCTTCCGCTTCAGCCCCCTCTAGGTTACCATGGATGGCTTCTATAATCTGGTCTCGGAAACTTGGCAAAAACCTGTCTCTAGGTCTCCGTTCTTCATTTGGGAAGAAAAGCTGAGACGGCTCAAAGCAGCCCTTAAAAACTGGGCTAAGATTCAGCCCTCCCCAATCGCTGAAAGGAAAAAAGCCCAACGTGATCTAGGCAACCACCAGCTGCTGATGGAGGACGCCACGATCACCCCGGAGCTGCTCAATACTGAGATCGATCTGCAAAAGGCCCTTTATAAAGCACTGAGAAGAGAAGAGCAATACTGGCGAATAAAGGCGTGTTGTCTTTGGCTCAAGGATGGTGATAAAAATACCTCTTTCTTCCACAAGCAAGCAGAAGCTCGGAAGAATCACAACACCATTAGAGAAATCCAATTTCAGGACCAAACTTTCAATAATTTTGAAGAAATCAAGCATGCAGCCCACTCTTTCTACAAAGATCTGTTTACAGAAGATTTAGATGACTCTCCTCGACTAGATCGCTACCCATTGAATGTGATCCCCACGCTTATCAATGAGGAAGAGAACAGAAAGATGACCGCCTCTATAACGACTGAGGAGATAAACAAAGTTCTCCTTGGAATGAACCCTAACAAAGCTCCAGGGCCTGACGGTTTCACGGCCAGATTCTACACAGCCTGCTGGGATATTATCCAGAAGGATCTGGTCAAAATGGTTCAGAAATCTCAAAATTGCAACAAAATAGGAGGGAGCACTAACTCCTCCTTCCTGGCGTTAATTCCCAAAGAGAAAGGGGCCCAAAGCTTCTCCAGATTCCGCCCTATCTCGCTCTGCAACATGGGGTACAAAATCATCACAAAAGTTATTGCAAACAGACTCAAAAAAATCCTCCCCAGGATCATCCCGGAGAACCAGGGGGGCTTCATCCAGAACAGACAAATTCAGGACAACATCATTCTGGTCCAAGAGGCAATTCACTCAAGCTGCCAAAGGAAGGAAAAAGGTATGATAGTCAAACTGGACCTTGTTAACGCCTTTGATAAAGTTCGGTTAAATTTTCTCTTTGCTGTTATGTTCAAACTGGGCTTTCATACCCAGTTAATCAGCTGGATTAGAGCCTGTATCTCGAGACCTTGGATTGCCCCATTGGTAAATGGGAGACCGGCAAATTTTTTCCACGCCACTAGGGGTCTGAGGCAGGGCCGCCCTCTATCCCCCTTGCTCTATGTCATTCAAGTGTCGGTCCTTAGCTTCCAGTTGGACAAGAGCCTTCAGCAGCGATCTCTAATGGGGCTCACAATCACCCCCAGAGTGAAGAGAATTAATCATGCCCAATTTGCAGACGATACCCTTCTCTTGGGTCAGGCTAATCTCACCACGGCAAGATCCTTCAAAAAAGAGCTGGACGCTTACACGAAAGTCTCAGGCAGCGAAATAAGTTTGAGGAAAAGTAAAATATATGGCTGGAACTGCCCCCCCATTGAAATGACCGATATATCAAGGACGCTGGAAATGGAAGGAACTTCCATGTGGGACTCCATAAAATATCTTGGAATTCCGCTTGTGAAAGCAGCTCCCAGAAGGAGCCTATGGATGCCTCTGGTGGACAAACTTAAGGCCAAAATAATGGCATGGGGGGCTTCTTGGCTAAACAAAGCAGGTAAAATAATTCTAATAAACTCAGTTCTTACCTCCCTTCCTGTATACCAGGCCTCGATCCTCTTAGCCCCGAAAGGAATTGTGAAGGATATTGACAATCTTTTGAGAAAATTTCTTTGGGAAGGGGGCAGGAATAAAGGAAGGAAAATGCATCTTGTCAGCTGGGACAAGGTCAAAGCCCCTAAATGGGAAGGAGGGCTGCAAATCAGAGATATGGCCACTCAGAATCTGGCCATGGGGAGTAAGATCCTTTGGAAAATTATAAGGGGTAAAACAACTTGGAGCTCCAAAGCTCTAAGAACAAAATACTTCAGCGGTCACAAAGAATGGTGCCTGGATCGCCCCCCCAGGACTCGGAAAGGCTCTCCTATTCTCTCCCTATATCTTAATTCCCTTGATATGATCACCTCCAATCTCACTTGGATTCCGGGAAATGGATCCAAAATCAAGTTCTGGGATGACTCCATTCTAGGGCAGTCCCCTCTAAAAGCCTCGGAGGGAATGGAGAACATAAAAAACTGGCTTCATTCAAACAGAAAATTCACCCTTTGGGACTTATCTCGATGGGGTCCGAATGACTCTTGGATCAAGTGGGACCTGGGGGTTGTCCCGCAAGATCTTGAATTTGAAGCTTGCTCCCTTTTAGAAGCTCTTCAAGGACTCTCCCCCATTTCGATTAAGTGGAAGGATAAAAGAGGATGGGGCTCCTCCTCAGGCCTTTACACTGCTGCAGCTGGCTATGCAGCCCTAAAAGCCATTCCTTGGGTTGGCTCGGATCCCACTGTATGGAGAAACATCTGGCTCCACCCCTCCCTCCCCAAAATAAATCTCTTCTGTTGGTCCCTCCTGCATGACAATATTCTTACCTGGGACATCCTCCTAAAAAGAGGATGGGAAGGGCCCTCAAGATGCCCTCTTTGTGCCTGTCATGAAGAAAACTCGACCCACCTTTTCCTTCAGTGTTCCTTTGCTTTAGAACTCTGGAATATTCTTCTTGCTCAGCTAAATCTAGTTCTCCCCCATTCCATCTCCTCCTTGTTTGCCTCCTGGTCCGACTTTGCCCCTTTTTCCTTCTCCAGGCTGAAGTTGTTAAAGCATTGTTGGATGTGGGTTCCAAAAATCCTCTGCTGGAAAGTGTGGCTGGAACGTAATAATAGAATTTTCAGGGACATGATAGCCATGCCGGCCCAAGTGGCAATCAAAGTAAAGGCGCTGATAGGAGAGCTGGTAGCCACAAATACAAAAATCTCCAATGAAGTTAACCCGGATAAAGAGGAGTACAGCTGGTTCCAAGGGCTTGACCCTTCCCTTCTCACAAGAACCAAGAACATTTCTAAGCATTACTCTCCGTGGGAAATCAGGTTAGAGGAGCAAGAGTTTATAAAATGGAGAGCATCTATGAATGAGCATATTTTGCACGTGGACGGGGCCTCGAAAGGGAATCCCGGACTTGCGGGAAGTGGAGGAGTCCTGCTAGACTATACAGGGAAAATAGTCCTCAACTTCTCTTGGGGGCTGGGTCAAAGAACCAATAACACTGCCGAAATTCTTGCCATTTGGCAAGGCCTGAATCAAGCCAGAAGGCTATCCGTTAAAAAGCTGGCTATCATTGGCGATTCCCGAATCATCATTCAGGCTCTCAATCTGAATAAGGCCCCTAATAGCATGGAATTGGCCCACTACCACTGAAAAATCATAACTCAAATGAAAGCGTTCGAAGAAGTAAGGTGCTACCATGTCCTCCGGAATCTTAATCAAATCGCAGATCATGAAGCTAATAATGGAGCCTCCTTGAGCAAGGGAGTTCTTTTGCTTAATGGAATTGAAAATCACGTGCCCATCACCTAGTGACAGCGGAGAGATGATCTTCAGATCCGTCCAGGACAAGAATAAGAGCATTTTGAATTCAGTCAGTGAAGATTCCCCTTCGTCGGTCTATAGCCTGAGGCAATCTAGGAGACGTACGCCCATGTGCAAGACAAAATTTGATAAGAGCAGGCCACATGGCCCATGCTCTCCAAGTACAGGCCCTGCGATCATTGGAAATTGTCTCCAATCGACGTCCTCCAGAGAGACTCGATCCGAGCAAGGCAGATCTGAGGAAATCGATGAGATCCAGACCAAGATTCTGAAGGAAAATAAGGAATGGGCCTATATCAGGACGACCCCTCCCAGTGCTAAATGCAATCGGCACTGTCAAACGTTCAAGTCGCTGGGCAGCTTTCAGAACATGCACAGGGGAGCTGAAGGAGTGCATTCGTTCAGCAATGGCAGCAAGCTCTTCCTCCCCCTTAGAGGCACAACTCCTTCAAATTCAAACCGATCTGGATGAAGTGAAGACTGCAGTTCACAAGCTGGAGTCCAAACAGATCAGAATGCAAAAAACCGGAACCACTCGCTGGGAGTGTATGAATCAGGAACTCAAAGAGCTAAGGGAAGAGATATTCGAAGACAATATGACGAGCATGAAGGATCTAGCAAACATCTCAGGTGGAATTGGAAACCGGCTGGTAGAGCTGGAAAAGAAGGTAGAAGCAATGCTCAAGGAGCATGGAAAGACTCCAAAAATAGAACGCTGAACTCCCTCCTCTTTGCTGGGCTTTTTCTCTGCAACACTAGTTGCCCTTACTATGTATACGCTAATTTGAATTCCTGTGTCTGCTTAGCAAATTCCAGAACTTTTGTAAAGGGCTCAACCACTATTTCTATGCCCGTAACTCTGGATAATATGCATATTTTGGATCAGAATTACTGTATGTAATGCTATTGGCAGCTGTTTAGCCAGAAGATAAATACCAAAGGCCTATAACCGTTTTAGTGAAAAAAAAACAATCCATTTGGTGTATGAGTAATCATACAACTATTTAATGTGATTTACTTCACAAGAATTGTGTGTTTATTTGGAAACTTTATGTCATTTACTCATACAACTCTTTAATGTGATTTAATTCACACAAATTTTGTGTTTGTTTAGAAACTCTATGCAATTGCACTAGTGCCAAGGTATAAGAAGTCACCCAATCTAAATTCTGAAGCAAAATTTTTATCACCACTCATGTTTTGGCTAGTGGTTATATCATTTATGGCCAAGGCAATTTTTCATCATCTTTTAAAATGGATAGGAATTAATTGTCTGGTATCCAACTTGAAAGCATTGTTGCTTATAACCTAAAAAATGACAATGTTTATATTTTCAAATCTGTCTTTTAAATTTGAGGAAAAATATTCAAAGTGCCATGAACCTAATTGAATCCATTACAGGAATTGTTTTGTCCCCAACTTGGGATTGGTGATGTTCATGGTAGTTTTGTTATACTTTTGATAAAATTGTAAACTCGTAATGTATACTATAAACTCATGTTAATGTATTATGTAATGAATTCAATTGATTGATGTATCATATATGTAATGAATTCAATTGATTGATGTATAATTTTCTAGATAATCAAGTTTGCAACTTTTATTTGAGTAATAATCTTTTGTTTCATACCATTTAATGTATTATGTAATGAATTCAATTGATTGGTGTGTAATTTTTCCATTAGATAATCAAGTTTACAACTTTTATTTGAGCAATAATCTTTTATTTCATAACCATTTATCACTATAATAAATATAATCTTCACTATCATCTCACTAATAAGTCACCTCACCAATAAACATGGTAATTTTTTAAGTGTATTATTAGATCATAAATCAATTGATTAAAGTGGTAATTTCATCGTGAGATCACAACTCATATTATTTATATGATAAATTCTCATAAATGCATTGTTAAACTATAACTTAATCAACATATACGATAAACTCTCACCTATTTATTGTATTACTACAACTCAATCGAACAAATTTAGACGTTATTTACCCACTAGTTAATGCTTGACTATAACCCAACTGATTTATGTGGTAAGCTCTCACCATCATACTGCTATCCATAACTCAGTTGACTTGTGGGGGAAACTCTCACAAATGCATCATTAGTCCACAACCTAATAAAATTGCATGGCAATCTCCCACTATATCATTAGACTACAACACAACTGACTTATATGGTAAATTACCGTTAGACCACAACCCAACTGGCTTATTATTTCTCCAAATTTGAGGAAGATCAAGGAACGCTTCTCCAAATTCATAGAAGATGTTAGTGGTAAGCTCCTTCACATAGATTAGTGCACTTCACCCATGGAGATTTGAATTGGGCACTTGTAGCATTGATCTAACTGAATGACCAACAATATTGGCAACAATTGGTTGAGTTAACCCATTGAGCTCCAAATGACTTACAAAACTATATAAAAATAAAAATTAAAAAGGCTAAACATTCTATGTTCTTTACCTTTTCTAGTTTTGTCATCATCAAAATCTACCCAAACAATCTTTGATAAAATTACAATTTTGGATGGATGAAATTGTCATTTTTAATGCATAAATGGATTCAACACCTTTGAATACCCCCGGTGCAACCATATCATGCAATGTTTACATTTGATATCTGCAATTTCATTAATCCAAAATTATTCTTGTCATATTTCAGGCCAAAAAGCTAGTTTCCCTCAATTCATAAAATGTTTAGACTACAGCTAAAATAATAATATTGTTTGATATAGAATGTGTTATAAATCAAAATTAAGTTAATTGTGGAATTTAACATCCACCAATCCACCACTAAACCTCAAGCTAATAGACGTACATGAAAATGATAAGCAATTGGTAGGGCCTAAGGAAAACATAATATGTGCACACATCTTGTGACCTCTTGTTGCCTCTACAATGACCTTTAGATGTAGGATGAAGAACATATTTTAAAGTCATGTAGATTACTTTAAATAGGGATTTCCCCCCAATTTTGGTAGGGATTTTGCTCGAAGTTTTAATACTTTCCACATGATTGATGAGAACTTTAACCACGAGACTTTGCCTCTAAGGTTTTGACCCATTTTTAGAAGATCCAAACTACCAAAAATTAAAAAAAGAAGAAGAAGGTGAATTGGGGTGGTGCATCACAAAAGTTGAGCTTCCCACTTACTAACTCTCTCCATTGTTTATTATCTTGATGCACTACATAACATGCCCAACAAAGGGAGGGGAAGATTGATAAATGCCCATATTTATTTATTTTCCAATCAACTACTATAACTATAAAAATTATCATTAACACAACCACATAACACATCCCATTGAGGAGGAGGGGGAGGCCAATAAATCATGCATATTTATTCCTCACTTAATTAATCATTATGATAATAGAGGGATCACTCATAAGTTATGCAAACAAAAGATGACAGTAATAAGTAAACAAACTCAATGTTCTTAATGAGTCTACTTTTATTGATGAGTGAAAGTTCAAGCCTAATACACTCTTTTTTTTCGAAATTGCAATGCCACAGGTCATCTTAAAATGGGCTAAAATTTGTAAGACACAACCATGGTAAAAGTTTCCATAAATCAATTGAAACTATAGTTTGTCTAATTAGTTAACTTACTCCATGTAAACACTCCTATTGCTGATGTGATATTGATGAATGTAAATGTTCACTTAGATCAAATTTGGTTTGTGGAACCTTAAGAATAAAATGTATGGAATTATACCACTATGCTTTAAAAGATTAAAGAAAAGTTGTTCTAAATCTCCATAGTTTTGATTAGTTAAATGTTGATGTTGTTAAAAATATTTTGAAATTAGTTCTTGCAGGGAGCTCGATTGTGAGTGCCTTGCATGATCAAGAAGAATTGAAAATTAGCTCCAATTTTTAGCTCCAAGATCATTCCAATTCTGGTTTTGGCTCTTGGGATCGACCTCTTCCAGATCCATCTGATTGGATTGACTGGTTCGGTGGGCTTTTTTGACAGGTTGTTTAGTGGTCTGAAGGTTCAAGAAGATACTGCAATTATTCAAGTTGTTCTGGTTTTCTTGTGATTGCCTGCTTGTTGGTTGATTGTGGAGGAGGATTTAGTGATCTGACTTCAGCTGCCCTTGGCTTGTTGGAGTCTTCCTTCTGGATTCTCAGCATTTGTATTTTGTTGTGTCTTTATTTTGATTTTGTTGAACTTTGTTTTGAAGCTCTGTCTTGGAGTCTTTTCGATCCAGCAGACTTGTTTTTTCTGACTTCTTGAAGTTTGTGTGGGGTTCTGGTGATCATATATGGGAATGGAATCTGGTAGTGAACCTCCTCCTCCCCTTCCACTGGAATTGCTTGCTTTCAAAAGATTGGTTGCCTCCAATGGAAAGTGGAAGGGCAACTCTTTGGTGCGGCAATTTGTGAAGAAAGTTGATATACCAACTGTTGAATTGCCAGCTGAGAGACCTTATCAGATGGCTTTGAATCTTTCTAAACATGGATTAATTGGTCAATTCACGGGTCTCTGGCCTTTTCCAAAGGTTATTGATGGCTGGGTTCAACGTAATTGGAGACCTCTGGTTTTGGAAGGAATTCGCAGCCATCTGGTTGGCAGGGGGTTTTTGTTTTTGTCTTTGAGTCTGCTGAAGACAGAGATCTTATTTTTCGAAATGGCCCCTATTTTATGGGACCATAGGGACTTTACTTGAACAAATGGACCCCTGATTTTGACCCCACACAGGATGTTCCTTCTGTTGTTCTAGTTTGGGTTCGGCTCCCTCACATGCCACTCCATTGTTGGAATTATGAATCCTTGGAAACCATCGGAAACAAACTAGGAAAATACATAGATAGGGCAGAAAGTAAAGATCAATATTCCTATGCAAGAATTTGTGTAGAAGTTGATTTAGATACATGATTGCTTGAAGCGATTAATTTAACTGTGACAGATTGGTCTCATATCCAGGAACTTGATTATCAGCAACTTCCTTTTAAATGCCGCCATTGTCACAGTTATGGACATTTTGCTAGGAATTGTAAGAAGTAAGCTGAAGACATCCCTGTACTTGAGAAAGCTGAGCAATAGACTCTTATTCAGAAAGCAGGTCCTTCTAAGCAAGGTAACAATTCGAACGGAAGAGAACCAACAGGGAATAGAGTCATTACTGAGGTGAAGCAGAACTTTTCAAAAAAAGATACAAGAAATTTGGCATCCATCAATCCGTTTGTTGTCATGGGCCTGCTGGAAGATCGGATTCATCCTCCTGAAGAAGGCGAGTTACCTCCTTCTGAAGTGCTTTATAGCAAAATTGAAGAAGTTGTTGGGAATATAGAGACCCCTGCTAGTCAACCTTCTGGTGTTTCAATTCTGTAGGAAATTCATAACTCTCCTTCAAGGATACCTTCTTCTCCCTCCTATGTTGAAATCCTTAAGAAAAAAATGGTAGACTCCTCTAGCTCCTTTGATGATGACTGAATTGAATAGTCTTCAAAAAAGATTGGGAGAAAATCTCATAAAGAGGCCAGAGAAGAAGAAGCAGAACGCTTGAAAATGCAAGGTTCTCAATCTACCATTGAGATGACTTTGGGCAGAAGCAAGAGGAATAGGCATAATAAGGGTGGAGCAACCCCTTCCGGTATAGGTAAATAATGCAGCTCGCTTCATGGAATTGTAGGGGATTGGGGAATCCCAAAAAATCAGAAGATGTCAAAGATATTTTGAGAACGGAACCTACAGGAATTATTTTATTACAAGAAAAAAAAATTAATAAGGATTTGTTACTAATCTTAAGCAAGTCTAAGTGGAATTTAAATAATGGTATTGCTGTCAGCACCCAGGGAACCTGTGGGGGTTTTGCTACCATTTGGTTGACGGATAAATTCACCTTGTTGTCTTCTTTTTCTTCTCAACATTGGATTTTTTTAGAGTTACAGTGCTCTGTCAGTAAGACTAAAATTGCTCTTTTTAACTTGTGTGTACATGTAAACCACGTTGAGAAGAAGAAATGATGGCTTTCCCTTTCAAATTTCTTGGATACAAATTCCCTTAGTGATATAATTGTGGCAGGGGATTTAAATACCACCCTCGATCCCAGTGAAAAAAGGGAGGCATGATGGGTAAAGATCCCTTGTTGGATTTTGTTGAGTCCATTATGCATGCATGGGATCTCATTGATTACAAGCCTACGAGAGGTCAGTTTACATGGTCTAACAACAGGGTTGGCTCTGACAGTATCTTAGCCCGTCTAGATCGATTTCTGGTGCAGAGTACTTTGCTTGACAAGAATTTTATTATTTCTTCTAAAATTCATCCAAAGACTTCCTTTGATCATCATCCCATATCCTTGCTTCTGAAAGATGAAGAAGATTATGGTCCAATCCCGTTTCATTTCAATCCATTATGGATAGAGCGAGATGGATTTCTGGATACAATAAATAAAGCATGGTCTCAGTTTGTGGATGGCTCTCCAAGTTTCATTTGGGAGCAAAAATTAAAAAGAACAAAATTTCCATTGAAAGCATGGATCAAAATTCCTCTCTTTACTCCAACAAGTAGCAGAAAAGAAAGCGTTAAGGAACTTGATGAGATTCAATTCAATTTGGAAAACATTGATATTTCTCATTCGATTTTATCAAAGGAGAAGCTTGCTCAAATCAAGTTGTATCAGTCCTTTCGACATGAAGAGGAAACCTTGAGGCTTAAATCGAGAAGTCTTTGGTTAATTGTTGGTGATAAAAACACAGCCTATTTTCATAGACAATGCCGGTTAAGAACTTCACGTAGTCACATTTCATAAATTCTTTCTAGAGAGGGAGTAGTAATAAAAGGTCAATTGGATCTTTTACAGGCTGCAAATATTCATTTTCATCAGCTTTATACCGAGGATGGCGTTTCAGACAATGCAATCAAACTTGACTTTTTATCCTATATTCCTTCTCTGGTTTCTGCAGAGATTAATTCAGGTTTAACAAAACCTTTTTTCAGAATAAGAAGTAGTGGAGGTAATCTGGGGTATGGAACCAGATAAAGCACCAGGGCTAGATGGGTTTTCAATTCACTTCTATAGAATTTGTTGGCCGGTTATTAAATATGATTTGCTCCGTATGATCTCCTCCTTCCTCAGGAAAGCCAAAGTCGGTGGTTGCACTAATTCTACTTTCTTAGCCTTAATCCCCAAGGAAATTAATCCTGCATCCTTTGAAATGTTCTGACCTATTTCTCTTTGCAATGCCTCTTATAAAAACCTGGCCAAACTCTTAGCTAACAAACTAAAGCCTTTGCTGGGCTCTTTAATCTGTCCTCAGCAAGGAGGTTTTGTCAAAGGGCGGCATTTATCAGACAATGTAATCCAAGTACATGAGGCCATTCACTCCAGCTATCAAAGGAAAGAGAAAGGTATGATCATTAAACTAGATATGAAAAATGCTTTTGATCGAGTTAACCTCTCCTTTCTATATCAATTTTTACTCACTTTTGGCTTCAGCGTGGAGTTTGTAAGCTTCATAAAAGCATGTACAAACAGACCTTGGATTGCTCCTCTTATCAATGGCAGATCTGCAGAATTTTTTCAAGCTTCTAGAGGATTGCGTCAAGGGTGTCCTTTGTCACCCTTCCTTTACATTCTGATGGTGGAAGCTTTAAGCATAAAGTTGTCCGCTGAAATGATTGTTGGTACAATACCTGGAATCAGGGCTGCTAGAGGGGTGAAGCCTATTAATAATGCGTTATTTGCTTATGATTCTCTTCTCCGCGGAGGGGCTTCGTTAAATATTGCTCGTGCCTCCAATGGTATTCTTCATCAATTATGTTATACTTCTGGAGGCTTGATCAACAGGGAAAAAAGTGGGGTTTTTGGTTGGAACGTGGATCCTATGAAAATGCATCAAATTTCCAATACTTTGGGTTTTCCTGGCTTTGTTCAGTGGGTAAAGATCAAATATTTGGTTCTCCCTTTGACCTTGGGTGCTAGTCCACCTTCACTTTGGCTAGATGTTTTGAGCAAATTAAAAGCAAAAATTGTCTCTTTGGGTGGACATTGGTTGACAAAAGCATGGAAACTGATTTTGATAAAATCAGTTCTTTCTTCCCTCCCCATTTTCCAATCTTCTATCTCCCAAGTCTATTTCGGCTCAGATAGCCAAGATTCTTCAAGATTTTCTCTGGAGCGAGGGAAAAGGAAATTAAAAAAAATCCACTTGGTTAAATGGGAAATTATTAAAAGACCTATAAGTGAAGGTGGACTACAAATAAGAGATCCATAATTAGCTAATCTTGCCTTGGGTGGTAAGCTTGTCTGGCAGATTTTTGCTGATAAGAACCATCCGGTCAATAAGCTCTTCTCTCATAAATATCTTAAAGGTGGATCCGTGAGAAATTTAAAATCAGAAAAGCTTCCTTCAGGTACTGCTATTTGGAATTTGTGCAGGAAAAGTCTAAATCTAATTCAACAGCGTTTATATAGAATTCTAGGTAATGGGAAAGGATTTTTTTTGTGGGAAGATTGGATTCTTGGGATTCCTCCTCTTTCCTCCATAAACTCGATTTCTGAGATCAAATTATGGTTGTCTAATAAAGGTCTCCTTCGCTTAGCAGGCATTTTCTTATGGGATGAGGCAGGGAAATGGATTGGTTGGAATTTCCCTGAAATACCAGACCGATTGATTTCAGAACAAGAAACTTTGATTAAAGCATTGTCTGGGTTAGTTCTAGTTCACCGTTCTTTGAAAGATAAATGGGGCTGGGGTTCCACTGGTGTTTATTCCGTGGGACATGGATTTACTGAAATTCAATCTTCTCATGTTTCTTTGCTAAAACCGGCAATGTGGAATTTGATTTGGTCAATTTATGGACTACCAAAGGTTAATTTTTTTTCATGGCTCCTCATGCATGAAAAGGTACTAACAGGTGAGAACTTGAGCAAGTGTGGCTTCCTTGGACCTTTTTGTTGTTGCTTATGCAAAGCTGCGTTAGAAACTTTACACCATTTATTCGTGGACTCTCTTTTTACACAATCAGTCTGGTGTATGTCTCTCTCTAATATTAATATTGTCATTCCATTAGGCTTAATGGTTCTTGATGTGTTTACTACCTGGTTGGATCGAATTCCAATTCCCCATCGAAATTGCAAAGAACGAATCGCCTGGCACATCATTCCTAAATGCATTTGGTGGGCAGTCTGGTTGGCAAGGAATGGCTTGATGTTTAATGACCGAACGTGGACCCCTGTGAACGTTGCTAACAAAGCCAAATTGCAAATCCTTGAAACAGTTATGCAGCAAATTTCCTCTATTCCTCTAGCGATGTCAGAATGGTTGGGTTGCAATTTGAGTTCGAAACTCAGTGTTTCCAACAACAACAAAAATTCCTCAAACCAACGACGCCTCCTCCTTGGCATTTGAGACTATCAACATATATCCCTCCAGTCCGTTAGCACTAAAGTGAACCGACATGTGGCGAGATTCTATTTACTAGCGAGACAAGGAATCTTCTGAGACAATGTCTCCATAGAAAACACCTCCGGCGTAATTAACGTAATTTGTGTATGGTAAGATATGCCAATTTTATGGTATTTTGTAATAACTTTTAAGATTATAATTTCCATCCTTTTTTTTTATAGGGGTTTCTCATTTAATCTCTCATTATTTCTTTAGTTTTTGAATTCACACGTTCAAATTTGTTGGAGATCACAGTTGGTTTTGTCTCTTCTTTGAAGGAGCGTATGGGAATTTAGATTCAAATTGTATGGATTATGCATTTTGCATAATTACGCTTTTTCCTTAAAATAAAATAAAATTAAGATTAAAAAAAACGTTGCATGTATATCATGATATGTTTATATTATAGCATTTTGGAATAGTTTTTTATAGTAATAAAACTCTTCTCATATAGCGTTTGTAATGCTCATGTGGCGGTGTTAGGATTACAGTAAATATGTTATTGAATTATTACAGTTTAAGTTTTTTTTTTTTTTTTTGTGTAAGCTTGGATTGTATTAATCAGCTATACAAAAAAGTATAGAATGTGAAGAATTCTAGTCAAGAGAATGGGGCGGTCTAAGCTACCACCCAAGTCCGTTAAAAGCGGAAAATTCTACAATAGTGGTATGAGGAGCACAAAAAACCCATACAACAAATGGGGCCTACTGCATAGACAAAAGTTTATACAAAAATTACAAAGATTGTCAAAAAAGCCACAATTACCCATGTATTATATGGGGGGCTACATCCAAGATTACGATTCATGAATGTTTATGAAAAAACCTTAAAAACCATAAACAACATATACTTAGATGTAAACAAAAGTAATCCATATAGAGAAAAAACTGAAAAGAACCAAGCTCATTGTAGAGCATCGCTGGTAATGACAGCAAGGTCCTGCGTCTCCTGGGTTTCCTCGAGAATTGGACAAGCCCCATAGAGTTCCTTGTCTGTAGACGGTTCACTGAGCTTCACCAGGAGGGGAGCAGTTTTGCCGACAGAAGCCTCAAGCTCACAAACCCGTTTAGAATGTTGGGTAATGGTGGGTGGTATCGAAAAAGGAGTCGTAGATGCATGTGGTATGGCAAGAGTCGAGTCGACGTTCATTGATCCTAGCGGAGCCATCAAAACAATGCCACTACCCCCATCGCTTGTGGAACTAAGTCCCATGGCTAATTTTTTCCAAGCGGTCATAACATCTATGTGGGTGATAATAGTGTCTAATTCAAAAAATTTGAACTTAGCCTGTAAAACATAGCTGCGAGTATGGTTCCATGTACCTATCATTTCTTCCATAAGCGAACCCATCATGTTTTTCACGATCCAGTAATGGTTTGGGCTACCACCACCTATACCACAAGCTAGGTTGTCATTTACTAGCCTAGTTTCCCAGTCGTTAATCAGATTACGGACCTACGGAGAAATCTCATTAGCATATCCATCTACCTATAACAGGTGCACCCCTTGTTGCGCGCGACCATGACCACTGCCAGCTCGGTGGGGCGTACCATGCTGCTGAGACATGGTGCAATGGTTCTGATGCAAAACAAAACCTAGCAATGGCAGGCAGGACGACTCTTTCAACGGAGACTGGGAAGAACAAGAGTGCACCCAGATCAGACCATATTGGAACAATCTGAACCAGAAGAGAAGGATAATAACCAGTATCAAGGCCAGAGCGCTTAGCAAAGTAATAGACCGATAGAGTGAGAATGAAGGCTTCATGTCCACGATAAAATCAATAGAAGGCGTCTCAGCCATTAATGGGGAGTAAATATTGTTGTACCATTTTCAGTCCTTAACTGAGCCGAATCGCACTACAGCCAACAAATGAAGTGACCACAAGGTCAAATGCTGCCTTAGCTGGTAAGCGTCGGTGTCCTCCATAGTAACAGATATGTGTTGACAGAGCATCATCAAGAGAGAACAATTAATGTCGTCTCGGAGGGAGTGGAGGGGGACGAAGGTGATTAGCCGTGCTAGCCATCATGGCATTCCCGTGATTAGGAGCCATGTTTCGATTTTGACGAGTGTCATCCATTATGGGGCTTGATGTAGTAGTGGAGGCATCGTTGTTAATGATGGATGTGATGACCATATCAACTATGAACCTAGAATTTAAACGCATCTGATGACCAACGTGTCCAACCTCAGAAATGAGACCCACATCATAAATGCATAATGAGTGTGAGGAAGGTGGTAATGGGATGAGATGTCAATTTGTATGTGGTTCTGCCACTTTGGCCATGTCCGTTCCATCCTTGCCAACTAGACTGTCATCATACGCATCCAGGGTATAGGAATCTTTGTTGGCTAAAAGTTTACACTTGTTGATTAGACTCAAATTGGAGAAGCTGCTCAGGTTTCCCTTCTTCAGAGGAGATGGTTGAAGGACTCCTTCATTTGCCAAACAATTCGCTACTAAATTGGCAGAGCGTTTCACATGGTGAAAAGAAATTGCCTGATTGTGTGAGAGAAGGAGACCAAGACGCAAGAGACTGTGCTCTAGACGTCAACTGGGAGATATTTTGCCAATCTGAGTTCCATGCATTAACATGATCTCCATATCAAGGATAATCTGAGAGTCCCCTTCCACTATGAGCGAAAAAGAGTTTCTATCTGTAGCAATTTCAATGGCGACAATGAGACCCTCTAGCTCAGTCGTGTTATTGTTGTTATGACCAATATTTCCATGATAAATGAGAAGGATCTTTTCAACGTGGTTTCTAAAAGCACCTCCAAACCCAGAGATACCAGGGTTGCCTTTTGATGCTCCATCAAAATTAAGTTTTAAGATACCCTTGGGGGCGGGGTCCACATGATAGGGCGAGCAATAATGGCCCTAGATTTGGAGGGCCCAACAGGGGGTAAAAGGTAAAAAATCCAAATGTCCAGTAGTATTTGCTCAAGAGGAGAGACTGAGAAATCAGTTAGAGTCCAAAGCCTAGCAGAGAGAGTTTCTTGAAGGTTTTTGGTGAAGATATCCCAGACCTCCACTAGAGAGAGATGTTTGTCTGAGAAAATGTGACGATTCCTCTCTTTCTAGATGTTCCAAGCAAGGAAGCCAGGAGTGAGTTCCCAGAGAAGATTGATAATGGGACTTTGAAATGGGTTGACATCCCATTCTTGAAGAGTTTCCATAATGTTAGCGGTTACTCGCCTGGAATGACGCATTTTCTCGGCCACCTTATCCCATAACTCACTAGCAAAAACACAAGAGTCTAGAAGATGATCAATGGATTCAGAGTGCCTATTGCGGATAATGCACCATGAAGGTCCAGAGAAGCCTCGTTTGAGAAGATTGTCCCACGTAAGAATGCATCTATGGGCCAGAAGCCAAAGAAAGGTAGATATTTTGGGCCATAGCTTAGGATTCCAGATTTTCCTCCAATTGGTCAAAGAAGGTTCCCTCTGATGAGAAGTGGAAACAGAGTACGCTTCCTTCACCATGAAAGTTCTAGAGGGTTTGTAACCCCATCTTAGGATGTCAGGTCCATGCTTGATATGAATCCGTCTTTGCTGAATTTCCTGCCAAATGGACTCCAAGTGCTCGGACTCAAGTCTAGTTCTCCAATTGTTGGGAGTTTGCCAATGTCGAAAAGGAGACGAGGTATCCTCAATCCAAATATCATTTACAAGCATATTGAGATTTTACTGAGCATATAATTGAATATCTTCATGCGAAAAGAGACTGCTAAGGTTAGGGAGTTGCTCCCAACCATCATGCCACAGGAGAGCATTGCTTCTGTCGCGAATTTCCCAAAATTTATGTTTTTGTATTAGAGCACATTGGGTATTAGCTGCTTTCCAGATCGAAGAACCTGGAGGATCCAAGGCATATCTTATTAGAGAATCATGGTTGTGATCTCTATAATACTTGTAGTTCTAGAGTTGTGCCCGGGGATAATGATTTTGCGTTATCCATTTCCACCAGAGCTTAGCCATTAAGACCTAGTTACTGATTTATGGATCTCGAATCCCAAGCCCTCATTCAAGCTTGGGGAGATAGACCTGTTTCCAGCTTATAAGAGACCATCTTTGTCTGACATTATTACTGCCACAAAGAAAGTTCTTTTGGAGCTTTTTTTATGTGCTTGAGTACCCACTTTAGAGATGTAAGTACCGAAAAAAGATAGAGAGGCATGGATTGCAAAACAGATTTGAGGAGGACACGATGACTAGGTAGATTAAGGGAACAGAAGGTCCAGAAGGATATGCGTGTTTCCGGGTTGTTCAAAATTTCTTGCTAAGAAGTATGCTTGATAGTTGAATCAAAGAGCGGAGCTCCAAGATACTTAGAAGGTAAAGTAGCCAAAGGAATATTGAGAATTCGGGAAATATTGTTTTGGCTAACTACACTAGTGTTATAGAAGAAATGTTGAGACTTAGCTAGATTGATGGAGGTGCCCAAAGCTTTAGAGAAGGTATTCAAAATGTACTTCAAAGTACGATCTTCCTGAACTGAGGGATGGCCAAAAAAGGAGGTTGTCATCCATAAATTGTTGATAAATAGTGGAAGGAGCTCCATGAATCGAGATACCACAAAGAGAACCAAAGAGTAAGGATGCTTTAAGCATTCTTCCCAAGCCTTGAGAAACTAGAATGAAAAGAAAGGGAGAAAGCAGATCGCCTATCTAACCCCACGAGAGGGGGTGAAGGAAGATGAGGGTGTCCCATTGACCAAAATAGAGTAAAACCCAAAAGAGATTAAATCCATAACCCATTTGGTCCAGGTTCGACAAAAGCCAAAAGCAAGAAGAGTACTTTCAATGAAACCCCAACTAAGTTTGTCAAAAGCTTTGGAGAAATCTAGCTTGAGAAGCATCCCCGGGGTTTTGGAGTTTTTCAATGAGTGAGTAATTTTGTGTGCTAAAATAATGCCATTGAGAATATGACAGCCCTCCATATAGCCAGATTGCTCAGGCAAAATGAGTAAAGGAAGCAGCGGTTTGAGGCGATTGGCTACCACTTTGGAGATAATTTTATAAGTGACATTGCACATAGATATAGGGAAGAACTTACCAGGATGATCAGCTCCTGCCTCCTTGGGAATGAGAGTAAGGTGAATAGCATTGAGGACGAGGAGAACCCACTATTTCTTCCTCGATTCTTCAACAACTGCCAGAACTTCTTTTTTGAGTATATCCCAGCAATGATGGAAGAAATTTATGGTAAACCCGTCCGGACCCAAGGCTTTCCCTTCCGCCATTTGTTTAACTGTTGTCTCCACTTCCTGCAAAGAGATGGGTTTCATAAGCGAAGCATTATGCTCCTTAGTGTCTAAATAAGGGATATGTTCAAGGACCTGTTGGATGGCTTCTTCTTTATTATCATCAGGTTCAGTAAGCATTTTTTGTAAAAACCCAAAAGTTCTTTTTCCAAGTCCGCGTTCTCTTCCAAGATGGAGCCATCATCCGTTTTGAGTCTTATGATCATGTTGCTCATTCTGTACTGGAAAGTGGAATGATGAAAGAAGGTGGTATTTATTTCCCCCTCTTTAAGCTAGACTACTATGGATTTTTGTTGCCAAAAAATTTCTTCCTGTTCACATCGTTGATTGAGGCGAAGCAGAAGATAATTTTCTTTAATTAGCTTTAAGATCAGCGGTATACCCAATATCCATGATGCTTTGCTACATAGTTTCCAGCTCATGCTGGATGGCTTCCTTGTCTTTGAAAATGTTGCCAAAAGTGCATTTTTTCCATTAACGAAGGTTAGATTTGAGAATTCAAAGCTTTTGATGAATGATGGACATTTTAGAACGTCATGTGACTTGCATGATCGTCCACTATTCTTCCATAGTACTGTTAAAGTCTGCATGCTTGAGCCATAATTTTTCAAAATGAAAAGGGCAAAAAGGGGAGTACCTAGACTGTGCCAGGAAAGGGAGATGGGCCAATGGTGAGAGCCAACAGTGGGAAGGATGGCTGGGCCCGGGTTTCCCCCAAGAGATAGGGTGCTATTAGAGATAAGGAATCAGTCGAGACGTTTGGCAATGTGGTGCATACCGCCTCTCTTATTATTCCATGTGAAGAAGCTAGAGGCCGGTAGGAGATCAATAAGGGCATTATTGGACATGAAATGAAGGCCTGATCAACCTTAATGGCGAGGGACCACATTCGTCCTTTCTTTTCCTCCAGCGTGAGGATCATATTGAAGTCTCCTCCAATAATAATGGGGGAATTAGAGTGAGAATGCACAAACTAGTCAAGGTATTGGATAAAAAGATTCTTGAGGATGGGAGTTTGTAGCCCATACGTATTGAGGGTATGACCTTTAATAATGGTGCCAAGGATATGAAAGATAGTAGATAAAGAATGATCGGAGGAAGCAAAGTGACTAAGAGAAATTTGCATGGGATTCCAGATAATGGCAATACCTCTCGAGGCTCCTTTAAAATCGATGGCCATGCTTTGACTTCCTTTCCAAACTTTGGTAAATAGCTTCGCAAGATCCTCACTCGAACATTTGGTTTCTTAGAGGAAGAGGACAGAAGGTTTGTCGTGCATAATTTTTCATTTTAACATCTTGTGTTTAGAAGTTCTGTTGAGGCCACAGACATTCCAAGAGATGAGCTTCATGGGATACCTTAGGAGGCAGAGGAGAAGAATTTCGTTAGCTGAGCATAATGGCCTGACTCTATGAGCACATTACCCAGTATGTTTAATTGTTGTAAGTAAGTTTTAAAGCTTCTTTTCCTCTTCTCCTTAGGAATCTTTTGTTTATCTTTTTACGACGGGTGATAGAACCTTAGATTGTTCTGCGCTTTGGATTTGACAAGAGCTTCCTGAAGCAGTTGTATTTTTTGTGCAGGAATGGAATCAAAGGCTTTTCGAGTGCATGCATCCTCCATACTTGCAAGATCCATCTCCCCCAATTCTCTATCTTTTAAATATTGATCCATGAATTCCTGACCGTGAATATCTGCATGTGATTCTCGAGGATCCATTGAAGACATTAACCTAGGTTTGGTTTCTATGTCATTTGGACCAGCCTGAACTAGAATATTTTTTGATTCCATTAAAGGCACAGATTCTTGCCTAGGCGTGTGTTCTTGAGACTTGGAATTGTTGGTGTTGGTTTCCATGTGCTTTGCTTCTGATGAAGTTTCACCTAGATTGTTCAAAGCTTCGAAGTTGTTACTAATACTGGGAAGATCCTCTTGATTATCTATTCCAACTTTCCGTTGATATCGTTTTTTTTCCCATTTTCTTGAATCCTTCTGCATCAAGCTCCCCATTCTTGGGGATGTCCGTCCTGGTTTTGTTGAGCGGACAATCCTTGAAGAGGTGTCCATGCTGATGACATTTTCATCAGCAAAAAGGAACATGCTCATAGTCAAGAGGATGTAGCCAGTCTGAATCTTCATGGGAGAGACAGATTACGTCCAAGAGAGCGTTTGCAATGTGCATATAAACACATATCCTGGCATAGGAGGTGAATTTGTTCATTTTAGTTTGATCAACGGATCTGACATAGGTTCCTAGAGTATTTCTGATTTCTTTGAGGGTCTCCTCGTCAAAGTATTCTTGCGGGAGGGAGAACATACGGATCCAGACTAGCGCCCATGAGAAGTCCTCTTTTTTTGGACTGTATCTTTTCGTCCAATTGTGAAGGTAAAGACCCACAGAATTGAAGAAGTAAGGACCACCTTCTTCGAATCTGGATTTGTCCTCAAGATGATGAAAAATGATGATAAAAAAGCTTTGGATCCAAGTTGTAAATCGAAGTGAGCCTTCTGTTTCCATTTAGCTACAATCCAGTCGAGCAAATCCTGTTCAGTTGGCTAGAATCCCATGAATTTGCATATGAGAGCATGGTATTTCATCTTTTGTGCACGAGCGCTGACTCGTTCAACAGGGAGATGCAGGAAAGGTCGATTCTTAGTTCAAGAAATGCAAGTTTTGGTGTTGGACTGTTCTTTTTCCTTAATCTTTATTAGTGATTTTCCTGGAGAATTCAGGCCCTAGTTACCCTCATAAATCAGAATTTATTCCGATCCGATTTGAATAGTGATGGGTGGTGATGATGCTAACTAGTCAGCTGGATTTTCACCATGAATACTGGGGAGAGCTTGGGAGGGGTGTACGGCCCCTCCCCTTGCTAACGTCATGAAAGAAAAAATGTCAAGAAGTATAGATGAACAAATTGCAGCGAGAATTAATCTAGGAGCTCCTAGAATGGTCACACACCAATAAAGTTTAAGTTATAAATGAATGGTGGAATAGTTTATGAGCTTGGTAATTGCCTTATTTTCTTTGTCCATTTCATCATTGTTCTTTCGTGGGGATGATTTATTTTACCACCTCTTTATATCCTCTTAACTAATTTTATGAATTATTGTCATCTTTGGGACATTATACACTCATACTTTGATTTTTATGTTTGATATATTAATGTTGCTTAAGAATGGGTGTAGTTGCATAAATTGACAAATTGGAAATGCTAGCAATTTTTGGTTTAAGATTATAGGAGTTGGTATTTGATTATGAGGGTTTGAAAATGGTCTTGCGACATTGGCTTGTCTATTGTTGAATCTCTCATAGTACATGGATAGAATGTTGTAGAGTCCAGATGAATTGTTATTGACTTGTCGCAAGCTACCAAGTCATGAAAAGCATTATGAAGGATTATATGTGAAGTTGTTTTGCATATTTTTTAGGCACACACAAGTCACCACCATGTTCCAACAAGGACCAAGATATGTGGTAGGGTTATGGAAGAAATTAGCCACTACACGTTGTTGGGCCATAATTATAATTTTTGGGAAGGAATTATGCCACTTTTTTTCTTCCTCATTGGAAGGAAGTATGTCACATTTTTCTCTTCCTCATTAGAGGGAAGAATTTCTGAGAAAAGGGAAACATTTTAGCTAAAGATTTAGTTGTTTTTCACTAGCGAGGGGCAACCACCAGTAACTCTATTTGAAGATATATAAATGAATAGTTTGAAGAACCAAATGGGTTCACTTCAAGTTTACTTCATTTTTTAGATAATACAAAAACCCTTGTTTGATTTTTGTTTGTTATGTTTTTATTTAGTGATATTCAATTAGTTAGGGGATCATCCAACGAGTTGTAGAGTAATGACCCACTCTACAACACGTTATTGGATGGTATTACTATTGTAGGTTATTTATTGTTGTAGATTTTTAATTCAATTTATGTTAAGTATTGCCTTGCAATAACTCTCATGGTTATTAATTGACCTTGCTTCTTAGGTAAGTCATTTTGTTTATTCACAACTCTCTATTTATTCTTACATTCCTTATTGATAACTACATTTTAGTTCCAATGAATTTATTTCCTTCTTGCAAGTAAGGTGTGTCTATCAAGTGAATTATGCGACACTAGGTATCATAACAATGTGGTCGACTGAATTAACTTTGTTGGCTTAGGAATTACTCTTGAATGAATTATATTTTATCTATTTAGGTTTTATAGCTGTCACATAAAGTTTCATTAAAATTAGTATAGAAGGATACTTAGGGAAATTTTTAAAAAACCTAAAACAATAATTAGCACTCACAACCTAGCAGTTTAAAATCATGACGTTGCATTTATATTATAGGCATTTTTTTAAAACTTTGCAATCCCATGTTGATAATTAAAGTAAGTTAAGTAAATCTTGGGCCATCAATCTAGGGCATTGTTGGACCTTGTCAATAGATACCCTAAGTTGTAGCATCAAGTTATGTATGGGATGATACATTGCCTTATGGCATCTTGGAATAAATTTTACAACTATAGAATCTTCTCTTATGCATTGCTTTCATTGTTAACACAAAGGTGTTGCTAACAACAATACTTGTGTTAACATGGTCTTGAAGTTGAGAGCAACTCTTAAGTTAATGTTGAAACCATTGTAGGTACATTGAGTTGTTTACAACATGAAATGACCATGTTTAAATAACTTCTATAACTATAAAATATACTCTAGTGTATTATTTGCAATGATAGTGCAAAGTTGTTGTTGGTGACAATTTTATGTAAATGTACTTATAAATATTTGTGCAATCTTCAGTAAATGTTGAAATAGTAACCCTTAGGTGCAATATTGTAGCCAATTACAAGGAATTGTATAGCTTCTCTAGTGAAAAGATTTTTTCCAGCCAAAAAATAACTTTGGTAAGTTGGATGAGGAAGAGAATTGCACAATAATAACATTAGCATGGAATTTCTTGAGAAATCTTAGTCAATGTTTTGTCTAAAAATTTGTGTTTTATTTGGTCTCCCTGCTCCTTTCTTTGGATCTGTGTGCAGGGGGGTGTATGTCTAAAAAATAAACAATTGGATAATAAATAAGAAAATAGATAACCAAATACATCATGTTTGGCATCTTTTAATAATTTATATGACTTTAAAAATAACCACTACTAATATATTAAATGGTTTGTAGAAATTTCAAGAATCTAAATTTGATCACAAATTTAGGAATTTCACCTCAACCTTGAGGTTTCCTGAATCTATTTCCCGTGAGCTTTCAAACTTAAGGATGGATCTGAAATATTATATTCCAATAATGAATACTTCACTTCTCTTCAACCCAATTCACAAGGCAACCCGATAAAATAAATAGGTGAGTTGAGTGTACTTCAATGCAAAATTTCATCCCTTGAGGCACAATTTGCAAGCAAATTACAAATTTGAAAATGTCTCATTACAACATATAATTACAAGAATAAATATACCTCTTTTCCTTCTAGATTTGTGTTAAATCATGTAACATTTTTTGTTGAATGATATGTTAAATCAACTTTCATGGTCAACACTATAATCAACTCGATCATGAATATAACTCAAGTTGAAATTAAAATATGTAAGTACATAAAGTTTGGACAACTAGTACACTTCATATGTATATATAAGATGAAGAACAAGTACACACCAAAACAAAATACAAGCTAGTACGAGTCAAGCTCTCCAAACCCTAGTTAGGGCATTTATCAAAATAGAAAACCCTAGCCACCAACTCCTAGCTATGAATCTCTCCCAACTAAAGTTGATTGGTCCACCAAAGATCCACAACAATCAAGTATATCGTGTTGGGAAGTCCTCTTTGACACCTTCACTTGCATCACACAAGTGTACAAAATAATCTCACCTAATTTCCATGCATCAAGCACTCCAATTAGTATTGGGGTTTCCAAATGCCACAAAAATATAATGTTCTTCTCTCATAAGAATTTCAAAATCAAGTGTTTCCTTTGTTCCCCTAGGGTTTATCCCAAATCCTAGCCTCCCTTATCTCCTTAGGGGAAATTTGTAACCCTATACTTCGCTTAAATTCCCTCAAGAACCCTAATGCTCAAGACAAAGAGAGCAAATACAATTGTATAAGAGTACAAAGATTCTCATTTGCTATGTCTCTCACATCTCTAGCACAAGTATTTGATTACATGAGTGAGACACAATGTATATAATGAAAGGACTCTGTCCTCCCTTTATTTATAACAAAAGTGAGGAAGGTCGACAATGACAACTGGGCCTAGTCCACTACAAGCAACCCAACCAAATAATAGATAAGTCGACACATGAAGTGCTCTAACTTTAAGTAACATTTGTCAAGCACCAAGGCGTTCACCTCTAGAAAGCAGGGGTTTGGTTGAATGCTCCTTGAGAAAGATGTGGGTTGGGTATCCCGCTATAGTCTTATGCATGTAATTCTATGTTTGTACTATAAATTATGGAGATCATGTGATGTGGGTGTGAACTAGCAATTTATTACATGACACCATCTTTGATGAATCTACACCCAATGAGCAAATGCAACTCAAATATATTATAATATAGGGTCATAGGGAGAGAGAGAGAGAGAGAGAGAGATTATAATATAGGGTCATAGGGAGGGAGAGAGAGACACCCAATGAGCAAATGCAACTCAAATATATTATAATATAGGGTCATAGGGAGGGAGAGAGAGAGAGAGAGAGAGAGAGAGAGAGAGAGAGAGAGAGAGAGAGAGAGAGAGAGAGAGAGANCCTTTTCCAGTCACAAAATCCCAGAGAGAGAGAGAGAGAGAGATGTTTTAAATCCTTTTCCAGTCACAAAATCCAAGATAGAGAGAGAGAGAGAGAGATATTCATATTCATTTAGTGACATCTCGGTGGTTGGCTTGAGTGGTTGACTGTTGTAAATTGCAAGTAGGAGTTCATGGGGTCAAGTCCATAAGTTGGCTACCTCTCATGCTACCTCTTTGAACATTGTGGGCTTCACTCAATGTTCATGTTGGGTCAGATTTCCAAAACTACAATCGAATGACTAACCTCAAGTACCATTCTCAAAATCAGGGGAAGTGCCCAGAGAGATTCTCATGATGTGCATTTCGTCGAAATTGTTTATTTGGTGAATAAGTGTAATGTACATGCAATGCATGCATTTATTGTTTAAAGAGGAAATAATTTGTGTAGGGAACCAAATTGTACCTTTCCATTCCCTCTAGAAAATCAACTTATTTTCATTGCGATCATACATGTAATTATATGAGCATAGAGTGTGCATGTTGATACCATGAACACAAAGACACTTGACCTACTAGTTTGTACGTTAATGTGATGCATGTCGATAGCATGCACACCGAGATGCTTAGCCTACTAAAATGTAGGTTAATGTGACTTCTTGAGCAATGTGTATCAACAGTGAAACATACAATCACTCATGTTGATATTCAAAAGCAAGGATATGTTTGAACAAATCTATTTGTTTTTATAAGTTGTAAGTGAAACAATTAAATAAGTTGGTATAGTGAAATAAGAGTGTAGTCTTTGTATATTTTTTTATGTTTTGTCATCTATATTTAGCAAATTTATAACAACTATTAAGTTGGTGAGATAACACGTTGTAAATACTTGGAAAACATTCAAATCACAGCTAATTATCAATCATATGTCAAAAGTTCATGGTAGATTCCAACATGCAATTGCAAGAAGATAAACCAAATGAGTGTTAGAGAATGAGTTGATTTGCAAAATGACAATGTAAAGTGAAAAAAATCAATAGTTGTAAGCAAATAATAAGTTAAGCTACAACTGATATTCAATGAATTTATTTCAATGGCTCTCCACCAAAAAATTTAACAAATAGAATCCTTTGGTTTCTTAGTAAATCTTTTAGATTTAAAAATTAACTTCAACATAAGCATAAATATGTTATATTCATATTTATTAGAGAGAAATATGACTTTGTACACTAAAATAAAAGCAGGAACATTTCACACTTAGAAAAAATTAAAAATGAAAATATTTAGTTCATTATTTAGCTACCTTCTTGTTAAATTATATATTTCACATTGTTTGTTGCTAAACTCCTAGTTCAACAATTATAGGTGAATGAGATTAGCTTTTGGTTGTGGAGAGATTATAAAGCAAACCAAAATGGTTTTTGCAAACAAAAAATATTATCTAACCCAAGTGTTTATGAAGTAGATGTGTTTTCTTCCACTACAAGAGGCAATAAGTAAAATAAATCACTTCCAAAAGCAAGAATAACAATGGACATTGAATTCGTCCGTGGGGGGGCAGAGCAAGTGGTAAAGTGGAATTGTTTGTAAATGGAAGGTCTCGTGTTCAAATCCCCCCCAAATTTACCCGTGTGCCATAATTCGGGCCCTGTGGTTGCACCTAGGGTTATAGTGGTATCGGGATTGGATCCTTGTACCCCGTGTCACGTGAGTACCAGCCCGTCCCCAGTTGTCGATTCCCCTAGTAAAAAAAAAACCATTGGACATTGAATTCTACTCTTGGAAATTGAAATGGAGATAATGAGAATGAATAAGCTCAATAGCTTTGAGATAGTGAAACCTTAAAGTTTTGAACCTCTTTTTTTCATTTTTTTTAGTCATAGCTCGATTGGGTCGTTGTTGATCCAACCCATGACATCTTCACGAGGGGGTAGCGGGGCTCCTTCCTTCAAAGACATCTTATCATTTGCAAAGAAAGCATCCCATGCAAAAAACTACTCTATTAAAGAGTCGAAGAAAACCAACAAAGGAGGTGCAGGGAAGGAGTCATAGCCTAAACCCTCTGAGACTTCAAGTGATCCTCAATATCAAAATACACCAGTTACATACTCTAGAAAATGCATCCCCAAAGTGACTAGTATGCCCATATACAATATAACCTCACCCATAATTAATCAATATAGATAGTACATGAAAGAACATGCAGTAATTGGTAAGTTTATGAGCATCCGACCTTCTGAAAAAAGCATTAGTCCAGTGGATCAACACCAAATGAAAACCCAAAGGCCACATTGAGCTAAATCTTGGATCAAAGAGTTTCTTCATGATTATTTTTACAAATGTAGAATATCTTGAGAGAGTCTTCGAGAATGGACCGTAGTTCTTCAACTCAACTAGTCTCTATCTGATGTTTTGCCTCGAAAAAAGAATATTTTTATGTTGCTCCTAACTGGATCAAATTATATTCTTCTTCGAAAGAATACTGGGACAATGAGACTATTGATGGGGTAATCAAAACACTAAGTACCCATGTCAAAACTTTGAAGGTCATAAAAACAAGGCAATACACCTCGTACACCAAAATTTGAGTTTATATTAATGTCTCAGTGACCCTGCCTTATTTTATCTACTTAACTTCGACTCAAAATGGGTCCAAACCCTTGATTACAAATATAGTCCATTCCATTGCCGAAAGTGCCATGAACATGGCTACCTCTTTAGGGATTTCCCCCTCAACAAGATCAACCAAGCATCCAAATCAGTTGAGAATGCAGATCCAGAAGCTTTCATAAGAGTGGCTAGTAGGAAAAAGCAAGTCAAGGAGCCCAATCCTAAAGAGCAACAATCAGAAACCAAAAATTCCAATAACTTTAAGGCATCATAAAATGAAATAGCTACTGAATAAGGTACAAACTCAAATTCATATCCAACCCAAGATCTAAATAAAAATATGGACAAACAATAGATGGAATCAACATAAGGCACAGAAAGACACAAAACAGAGGAGAACCCATATCTTAAACTAATAAAGAAAATGAGGTTAATTGAACCATGACAAAGGATGGACAAACATACTTTGATGAAGGTGAGGAAATATACCTCGGAGAGCTCAATATCCAAGGCATACCAGATGCATGTGCATGACGTGGATTCCAATCCATCGTAGAGTAATAGATTCAACTTCTTAAGGACACTATTAAAAAAAGAGTCAAAACGGGACCAATATTCTCAAAGGAAAAACCAAGTCATCGTTTCCCTAGGGTTCAAAGCTACCACTATGAAGGATTAGACAAAAGCACCTCGCGATGTGTAGAAACGAGGATGCAAATGCAACATCCAAATATTAAAGGATTTAGGTGAAAAACTTGTGGGTTTGGGAAAATATGTCTGAATGGCAAAAAATTATATTTTATCTCCCCTCATAATTGGACATGAAATTATTGCATGGAAATTTCACGGTCTAAATAACAAGAGTAAACAAAGGACCATGCGTAGTAAAATAACCTTAGTAAAACCCACTATTCTTCTTATCCAAGAATCCAAATATTTAGTAGAGATGTTATACAAATGAGCAAACTACTGTTGGAAAGGTTGCCAAGCAATAGATTTAGATGCACAAGGAATGTTGAGAGGAATGGAAATCTTATAGGACCCAACGTTGGTAGACATGCAAGGCTTCTTCTCAATGGATCATACAATTACATGTCATAAGAAAAACCACCATAAGATACATTCTGAATGTTTATGGACCACAACTGTTGGGGGACGACTCCCTCTTCCTATAATCTATTAAAGACATAAACAAACTCCTTGACAATCAAAATTGGATCATTGGAGGGGATTTCAACATTATTACCTAACTAAAACAAAAGAGGAGGTGTAAGAAGGCTCGAGAGTGACAAAAACATATTTAAGGATACCATAGTAGCTTTAGGACTTATGGACATCGAAACTATGAACATAGTCCACAGCTTAAACAATAGAAAGGGTGGGATTCATCAAGTTGCTTCTTGCTTAGAATGATTCATCATATCTAAAAATTTAATGGCTCATGGGTTTATCTTGGAAGCTTCAATCCTACCTTGGTTCAATTTTTATAACTGGCCCATAAGCTTCATGATAACTCTAGGGGAACCACCAAGAAACATACCTTTTTCTCAGGTTATTTTTTGTAATGTTTACCATCTAGCTAACAATGCCAATATAGCTACCTGGTGGAGGGAAGGAGAGATCGATAGGGGTTTTTTGATGTTTTGATTTCAACAGAGATGCAAAAACTTAAAAATCAAGTTAAAACCATGGATTCGAGATGTTTTTGGGAACATAATTGATGTTAAAAAAGACGCAAATGACCGCATGGAACAACCTCAACAATATATGATTACTCTTAAGAGATATGAACTGCTGGACAAAGAGGAAGTTGACCTTCAAACCCAGTGGACATCAATACTAACAAGAGAAGACCTTATGGAAATAGAAATATTGCATCAAATTGCTTAGATATGGTGAAAGGAAAATTAAGTTCTTCCATAACTCTATGATTCAACGTCATCAACAAAATATAATCACAACGCTCTATAGTAATAAAGAAAAAATCACCCAACACATCCCCAAGTTGGTCAACAATGACTAGAATGATCAATTATTAAGAAGAATTTTAGTGGTAGAAGTGGAGTAGACTGTAGACATGCCAATTGGGAAGTCTCTTAGGCCAAACGGGTTTACAACATATTTTATCCATCATTGTTGGTCAACAATAAAAAAAATGATGTCCAGGTAGTAGTTGTTGAATCCAGGAGAACTATAGGGGTGCTCCAAAACCTCAACTCTACATTCCTCACCTTAATCCTGAAAGAAGAACACACCAACAATCTAACTAAATTTGGGTCAATTGTGCTTTGCAACGTTATCTACAAGATCCTCACCAGATTCATAGTAAACAAATGCAAACCTCTCATGCCCTAGTGAACTCTACTGAGCAAACCAATTATGTAGAACGGCCATAAATTCTAGACGGTATCATTTTGGTCTATGAGGTCATTCATTCTCTTGATATTATAAGGCAATCAAGTTTGCTCCTTAAACTATACATGTCAAAAGATTTAGACAAATTTAGTTGGAAATACAATAAGGAAGTTCTTGTTGCTTAGACCAACTGGATTGTATCCCTTACATCTTCTACTTTATTTTCAATCCTTGTCAATGGTTCCCCTGCTCTACATTTTCTCATTTCAAAGGCATCCATGAGAGGGACCCCCTCTCCCCCTTCCTTTTAATTCTTATGGAAAAATCAGAAAAGCTGCAGTCTTTGAGGCAAGCTAAAGGGCCTTAAACTTCATGGTAAGGCAATGACCTCTTCCCACCTTAAATTTGTTGATGACATTGTGCTTATGGGAAACTCCTATATTTGTGAAACCCAAGTAATCAATAATATCCTATACATTTTTATGGTTTCCCCGGGGACCTCCATCAACCATAACAAATCCCAAATTTTCTTCTTCAATAACCATTTTGCTACTCAATTCCAAATAGCCAAGCTTCTCAGCTTTCAATGTATCTCCCTTCCATCCAAATATTTAGGCACCCCTCTAGTTGAGAATGCCCTTAAGAATATCCCATGGGAGGATGTCCTATCCAAAATGTAAAAGGGACTCTCAAGCTAGACCTTCCACTCTCTAAATATTGTTTATTGCCTCACTTTGGTCAAATATGTGCTTTAATCCATGCCCATATATCTATTTTCAATATTTGATGTTCCCAAATCCATTCTTAAAGTCATTCACAACATGCAAAGAACCTCTATCTAGAGGTAACAAAAGCCACTGTAAATGGGTTAAAGAAGCTTGGGACAGAGTCCGCCTTCCAAAATCCATTAGAGGGTTAGTTTTGCGTGACCCAAAAATATAAAATGCAGCACTAGGGGGTGAATCTAGTGGTGGCGGCTCAAAAGTAAAGATGGACCTTAGAGCAAATTATGGAATGCTAAGTATGCAGTAGGGATAAAAGATATGCAACTCGTCATACTGGAAGGAGACAAAAAGGATAGTTGATTTGGAACAATGCATGGAAAAATAGGGTGCTTATGTAAAACCATAACATTTGGGAAATTAGAGATGACACTACAACGAATCCATTTGATTTGCTTCCTTTTTAGGTCCCATTTTTTCTTCTACTAACTGTTTCAATGTATTTTTCTCCATTTTTTTAAAAAAATCGACATTATTCATCGGGATGGAGTTATTTGTGGAGTTCTTTACATCGACTTAACCTAGATCAACGCTAAAGTCATGGCTATTTACCGTCGGCTTTGGCTTCTTTTTTTGCCCCTGCTTTAGTGTTTATTTTAGCTCCCTCTGTAGCTTCCTATTTTGCTCCTCTTTTAGCTCCTAGTTTAGCTTCCTTGTTAACTTCTTTATTTACTCCTATTTTAGCATCCTTTTTAGATTCTATTTTAGACCTTTTTAGCTTTTAGTTTGGCTTCCTATTTACCTTCCAATGCTTATTGTGCCTAAATAATTAAGTTATTGAGGTCTTTGGGGTTATCGAGACAAGGGCTTTAAGGATTAGGAACTTTAGGGATTATGGGCTTTAGGATTAGAGGATTTAGGGATTAAGGTTTTATGGTTTAATGGTTAAGGGATTAGGGATTAGGGGTTAAGGAATAAAGGATCAAGAGATTAGGGGTTCGATAGTTTAATTGTTAATGGCTTAGGGATTATGGGTTAGGTGGTTAATATTTAAGGGATTAATGGTTAAGGGTCGAACATAAATTCCAATTAAAATTTATTACTGTATTCCCTACTTAGAAAATAGATTTAACCATCCTATTCATATTGATACACTTGTATAACATTAAGTACGTAAAGTTACATTGTCAAGCATTTATTTCTAACGCTCTTCATCTATTTACATGGAATATAAATAAATTACAAGGATGGATAAATGATACTTTTGACTATCTTTATGTATGAAACACACTCATGATCATGACAACCCATGGTTTTGTGTATTTTTTTTAACAGAAACTTAGAAAATGATAAATGGGTTGTGCACAACCATTCAGAACAAAGGTTGACCGAAAGAGCTTACAAGCAAAAAAGACAAAACTGAAATAAAACAAGGCCAGATGAAAGGCCAGCTTGAGCAGCTGAGGTTGTTCCTATTCTTTAATTTTACAGAGGTAGTATAGACTTTGATGAACTGCTTATTCAAGACTATGCAGAAATACATGATCTAAACCAATTTAATTTAGTGTGCATGGGCGCCTCTCCAACTGGGTGAGTGTGTCTTTCTCCATCCTCTGAATTGCTTCTGCTGGTTTGTCCTATATCTGACTTCCTTGATCCAATGGCAACGGAAATTTAACATCTACCTATCACAATCTCCTTTGCTAGTCCTCCAAATCGACGTAATATTCCCTTGCTCATTGCCAGTTCTCATTGGATGAATATTTCTGCATGGTATCTGTAATTCACGTTGTTTCTTGTAATTCCCTACTCTTCTAGGATAGACCATGTCCTAGTCAATCCAGTCATGCCCTCCAGTCCATTTCAGCTTTTGCACATTCTTTTCTACTCCAGAATAATTCTTCAAGGACAACACACTGGCAGAGAGAGAAACTGGGACAAAGGTTGCAGAGATCATGAAAAGAGCCCATGCGTCCAGCTAATATCTACTGGGACATCTAATAAGTGGCAAAAAAAATATAATAATTATGAGACCAATTTGATGTGAGGAGGATCTGCGTGACCTGCCAGGGTATAACTGATCATGAAGGACATTTTGTGTATATTCTGAAGGATAATCCATGCCCTGAACTGGCATACAATTAGAGAGCCCATTTTGGATCTTAGGGGATATGTTTGAAGCTTGTCTCTTCTCCATTTAAGATTATTGAACCTTGTGAGAGAGAGGCTCCCTTGTTTGCCATTGTGTCTACTTTGGCATTGTTGTCTCTTAAAACATGATAGAAGTCTGTGCTCTCAGGAAGATGAAGCTGTAATATCCTATTGTGCAACCTTCTGCATTTTATGGATCCCAATGGATAACCTATTTTCATTTTGAGGATCACTTGTCGAGAATCCCCCAAGATTATTAGCCTTGTTATGATTTTTACATCTATCATCTCCAACCCTTGAAGGAGAGCCAACCACTCAGCCTCATTATTAGTCTTGCTCCCCAATCCCCAGGCAAAGGAGTTGATTATTTGTCCTCTTGGATTCAAGATAAGACCCCCTTCTCCTGCCTTCCCTGGGTTGCATTTTGAGGCCCCATCAAAGAATAAAGTAAAGGAGTGTTGATTTTTAATCCATTGTGAGATATCATCATAATTTTTTCTTATCTCCCATGACTAACTGTTGTTATAGCTCTTGGACTGAGGGGAGTTCCTTCGAAAGAAAATGTTACACCACTTGGAGACATGATCTGGGATGTCCTCTGCATCTGGAAATCCCAAACCTCTAGTTGCTAATTTTTCAACAGTCATCCCAATTATTTTTGCAGCTATTTGGTTGATAATAACCTTCTCTTCCTTGAAAAATGATATGTTCCTTGCCAACCAGATCTGCCAGCATATGTTCTTGGGAATGACATTCCACATCCTCCTTAGTATTGTCTTTTTCCTAAGATTTCCTGGAAAAAGTCTGTTCCAGACTATTAAAAGTTGATCAAGGGAGTCTAGGGGTTTGAAAAAGATACTAACCTTGTGCAAGATGGCCCTCCATATTTGAAGAGGTGCGTGGCAGTTTCCAGGTCTGCATTACAAAGGGCACATCTAGAGGGGCCTTCTATTCCTCTTTTGGTGAGATTGTCTGCCATAAGAAGTTTGTTGTGCATGAGCAGCCATATAAAACAGTTGACTTTTGGAATGCAATTTGGATTCCAAACCTTCTTCCAGAGATCTGTTGAAGCGATGACCATATTTGTTTGGAGTAGATTGTATCCTTCTTTTACTGTATAAATACCATTGTTGCCCCACCCAATGTAATCCTTTAAACTTTTACTGATGGGGGGCATGCCATGAAGAAGCGGAAGCAAAAGATCAGCGGCTTGTTTCAGGTGATCAGGTGGTTGCAGCAACTTCTAGCCAGTCCGTTTTCCTTTCCTGTCCGAGGTGGAGAGATCATATAGTGTAATGAAACTATTACCGATTGCCCAATTTGAGAGCTCCTCCATGTGGGGGACAGAAGATATGGGGGGGTTACCAAGAAATTTATCACCCCAAATCTTGATCTTCTTGCCATTACCAAACACATAGTAAAATTCAGATTAAATTATCTTCAGAGAAGATTTGCAGAGCTGCCATATTGTAGTGCCTTTCCCATCCCAAGAATGCCAAAGAATTGTGGAACGAGGTTTCCTTATAT
>LPNX011216325.1:244951-266632 GCA_001517045.1 Pseudotsuga menziesii
GCATTTAATTTTGGGGCCTTAAACACATCCCATTTGACGAGGTGGAATTTTTTAGATTGAACTTTTCCTCCCTGCCAGAGAAACTTTCTTATTTCCATACTTATGTTGTTTGTGATTGTCTTGGGGGCAAGAACCATTGAGTTGATATAAATGGGGTAGGTAGACAGAATTGACTGTATGAGAGTGGATTTCCCTGCTATATTGAGCCAGCGCGTACCAAGAAAGAGAATCTTGTTTTTTATTTTTTGTATTACTGGTCTCCACATGGCCGAAGAGAAATATTTTTTAGCAATTGGTATTCCCAGGTAATTGAAGTGTGTCCAATCGAGATTGACTTTAATGTTGAGAATTTGAGAGATATCTCTAAGGCTGTTGACATTGTTGTGCCACACCCATAAATTTAGCATTTTTCCAGATTCACCTTGCTACGCGAGGAAAGAAGAAAAAGATTGAGAGACTTTTTGAAACTCCTACCTATCTTGATGGAAGCCCTCCCCAGCAAGATGGAATCATTAGCAAAGAGCACATGATTAATGGGCTGAATCCCTGCCTTGAAGGATAGTCCTGGAATCATTCCCTCCTCAAGTTGTTTGATGAGTATTCTGCTAAAAGAATCTGCCACTAAAATGTAAAGAAAAGGGGATAGAGGGCATCCCTACCTTATCCCCCTTTTGGATTGAAAAAATCAGAGGGTCTTCCATTAACTAGAGGAGCTATACAGGGGGAGCTTATGCAGGCTTTTATTTGTTTGACAAATATGGGGGGGAAACCAAACTTTTCCAAAACCAGAAAGATAAAATCATGCCTAAGTTTGTCAAAGGCGTTGGCCAAATCAAGTTTGATGGGCATTCCAGACTCCCTCTTTTCCATATTGGAGTGAATTACTTCTTGGACGAGGAGTATGTTATCACTTATGTGACGATTGGTTATGAAGCCTCCTTGGTTAGGAGAGATTAAGGAGGGGATAATAGTTTTCAACTTGAGAGATAGGACTTTCGAGAAAATTTTGTATGAGGCATTGCAGAGAGAAATAGGTCTGAACCATTTAATAGAGGTGGGATTGGGCTCCTTGGGGATTAAGGCCAAGAAAGTGGATTTTGTTGCACCTCCCATCCTTCCTTTGGGCATCCAAGAAATGAGACAAAACATGTCTTTTTTAATGAAATTCCAACACATTCTATAAAAATGAATTGGAAATCCATCTGGTCCGGGGGCTTTGTCCGGATGGAGGGACCAAATGGCCTTGTTAATGTCTTAATCGGAAATGGGGGCTTCTAAGACTTCTATGTCCTTAGTCTTGACTAGTTTGGGAATGTCTTTGACCATTTCCGCCATATACTCTTGAGAAGCTTCTTCTTCGTTATTATACAAATTTTCAAAAAAAACCCTTACCTCATTGATGATCTGGGTTTGATCTGTGGTAGAAGTTCTGTCGTCCTTTTTGAGCTCCCTTATGGTGTTCCTACGTTGCCTTTCCTTGCATTGATTTTGAAAAAAAATTGTATTTTGGTCTCTGTTGATTAACTATAGGTTCCTAGACTGCAACCTTAAAATTTCCTCCTCCTGCCTGAGTGTGGTCTGTAGAACTTTTTCAAGGTCTATTTCCTAGATCATTCCTTGGTCACTTCTATTTGCTCCATGTTTCCTTGCAACATTTCCATCTGCTTGATTATATCTAGCTTTCTGATCTTGGGCTCCTGGTAGTGCATAGTCACCCAATGCTTGAGGGCAGTTTTAACACGCTTTAATTTTTGCTCCCATATGAAGGACAGGGATCCCAATATAAAACAGCTCCAAGCCTTATATATGATGTCGGAGACACCTTCTGATTCCATCCAGAGGTGATTAAATTGAAAAGGAAGAGGTCTCATCTTCCCCACAGAATATAGAAAGAAGCAAATTGGTTTATGATCCAAGACAGTCGAGCAAAGCAACTTTGATTCTGGAATTTCCATATTCTTTAGAAGATAAGGGCTAACCAACACCCTGTCAAGCCTAGCTACAATGTGTCCCAGTCCTATCCTTTTGTTATTCCAAGTGAATTTACCATTTTTTTGCTTGATATCTGTTAGACCCCAGTAAGAAATTAGGTCTTCCAACCTCTCCCCAAATGGATCTCTGACTTTGGTGCCTCCCTTGCGCTCTTCAGCTGATATGGTAACATTAAAGTCTCCTGCAATTATACTATCAAAACCCCGAATTTTCAAAAAAATTAAAACTTAAAAAAAAAAACATAATTTTACAGATAAACAGCTCAACTAACATTAATTAGTTATATTAATGCAGGCAGTTTAAATGGTATTTATTAAATCTATTTATTTACATTAACAGCTGGTTATGGAGTTTATCGGGTAGTATGCTTAGTTATAAAACATACTTTGCAGTTTACTGACCTTTCTTCCTTCTTGTGACCATAAGGTGATCTGTTATGCGTCACCAGGCTTACTTAGCTTTCGAGCTAACACAACAGTTTCTATTTTTCTTACAGAGTTACAGGTAAGAAGTTGTGGCGCTGCCATTAAAACTTTAAAGTAAAGAAAAATATAAGTTTGCCGTAAGCAAGCAGGTTTGAAGGTAGAGACCAAGCATTCCATTTTAAGTAAAGGTATAATCGTCTTAATTCTTTCTAACAGAAGTACATAATGTTCACATAGATATGTCAATTTCTTTAGTCTATTACAGTTGCATTTTCTATACAAAATAACTTGTCAAATCCTTAATAATCACAGTATAGAAACAAGGTCGTAATATCTATAGTAAGAAAATACACCTATACAAGCATAATGAGTTGAAAGAAAACTGATAAAACTTCTTTTACTACTGCAGGGTTTTGGTTTGGAAAATTATTTCTGCCAATTCTTGCTTGTTTTTGAGGTTATCTTCTGAGGTAAAACCATGGTCTTCCAAGGTACTCCATTATTTTTATATCTTATAATTTCTATAATACAATTTCTTCTTTAATAGCGAACCATAAACTATTTAGGAGATAAGTAGGAAGAATATATCTTAGCATTCTACTATCATACTTCCTTTGTAAATTTTTATACTATTTGGGAATATTTAATAAAAAAAATATATAATTAGCATCGGCTAATTTCATTGGTTTGTTTTATCATTTACCAAGCCTTGAATTGGAAATCAAATACAAAAATTATCTACTTAAACAATTTGTAAATAGTTGAAAAGTCATTAATTCATTAAGAGAAGAAATGATTTTTTTCTAGGTTTAGCGGTTAAATCAACTTTATGATTCTAGGAAAATTCCTAGGGAACAAACAAATAACATCAAATAACATCAAGGTCTCAAAGCTTACAATTTATTTGCTTTGATGTGGGACTTCAACTCCTGGTACTATAAGATAAGGGTTAAAACTTAGTACCAAGTTTTTACTTCATGAAGCCATCATGATATATACTTATCACAGTCTATCCTCCAAAAGAGTGTATACATAACAAAGGAAAATACAAACTATATAAAAACAATAAAAGTAAAATATATAAACTCAAAGGTAAGATTCTTCCCTAACATCGAGCTTATATATTCCTTAACTAGTAATCCAATTATTATGATTATTGTAGTTATCTTGTTTATGGAGGTTATTGATGGAATGTTTGCATGCAACGCAGGTTATAGTTTAAAGCTCCACGACCTTGGAATAATCATTCGCCAAAAGATTTGGAACAATCCTCCATTGTGTCATCGGTTGACTATACAGTTTAACCCACTCTTGGCATAATATTAAAACGCTGGCGTGGCAGCATTTCAGCCCTGCAACGAGTGAATAAAACCGACATGAGCTAACCCTAACTCATTACTTTCACCGTGCCTCTCGGCACTCTTTGGCCTGCAATGGTACTGGGCAATTCTGCGTGGTCTGTGCTCTATGTGTGCTTCTTCTCGTGGCTATCTTCCTCCAACGCGTGTTAGATTCAGTCCATGATTCTCTTCTCTTGTTTCGATGAGTTTTGAGTTAACCCCTGCTATCGTTCTACCTTTTCTTCGAGGGTTTCGAGTGTTGAACCAGACTTCGTTTCTGTAAACGGTCGAGTAAAAAAGATTTTCTTACCTCCGTGCAGATGATATTGTAGTGCTGGAGATGATGCCTTGCTTCTGCCATTATACAGGTAACGTAAATGCTACAGCTTGTTTTTTTTTATAGTTTTTACCATTTAAATCCTGCAATGAAAACGGTATACTGATAGAGGGTTTTATATATATACAAATACAGGTTTTCTTTTAAGACTTCCAGCGTGGCCAACGATATTAGGCAGGACGAGCTAACTTCAAAACTGGTAAGCCTGGTCATGCCATGGCTAGTTTCCCTTGTGGTTTTCAGTTGGAACATTTATGGGTCGGCTCGAAGAGCCCGAACCCTTCCAGTTTTTCTTCAGACTAGTTTAGGTCTGATGGTGCTACGACTTAGGCCGAGATGTAAATTTCTTGCTGTCTTTTTAAGTTTGCGAGAATTCTGTAAGGAATTCTAGGCTTTTAGCCTGTTGTAGAGAGGTTTAACCTCCACTTCATTTTCTCCATCTATTGTGTAAATTTTGGTTTAAAACTGTTGGGTGTTTTTCGCCCACAGTCCACTATAAAAACTTATTAAAAAGTCTCCTTCCTTTCGTAGCTTTGGTAATACTACTCTGTCTGATTTTTTATTTATAAATTGCTTATAAAAAGTGAAACCAGACTTATGTTAACCTAGATATGTGGTTTTGAAAGAAGGCCGCAAGTAAAACTCTGTTTGTAGTTATGATTTGGTTTTATAATTTATTAAGATACAAATCTTGCGTTATTGTGCTTCTGAAGCTTATACAGGCTATACGCCTTTATATAACAATTTTATTACAGGTTAATAAATAAAACAGAACTAAAGTTATGTATTTGATTATTGATAAGGGTAGGGTTTACCCTTGGTTAATATTGAAAAATTAAAGGATTATGGATTAGCTTAAACCCTTAAGCTCGACTATTATGTATTATAGTTATACAGGCTATACGCCTTTATATAACAATTTTATTACAGGTTAATAAATAAAACAGAACTAAAGTTATGTATTTGATTATTGATAAGGGTAGGGTTTACCCTTGGTTAATATTGAAAAATTAAAGGATTATGGATTAGCTTAAACCCTTAAGCTCGACTATTATGTATTTGATTATTACTTCCAGTTCTGAAGTAATGTATTATAGTTTTTTTTTATTAATAATTTCATTTATGATGTTATTGTATGTAATAAATTATTAAATTAGAGATGTTTCTAGTATTTATGCCCTTATAAAAACATTATAACTGTTAATACCATCTTTTGGTATTATTATAGATGGGGTTATAATACTATAGCTCATTTTTGTATAAAAAGTTCTTTGGGTTATTGTTTAATAGAATGTTATTAAATCTTTTCTGACATGTTTTTATACCTGGCAGCATTTAATTTCGAGGTTATAATAAAATTAATTCCTTTGAGTTAACAAAACCTGATATACCTTTTTCTTATTAATAAAATGTTTATTTACTTTATAGTATACAGTATAAGATATGTTCTTATATTTATTTTATTTGTTTACATTCAGAGTTTTAAGTAACTACATTTGTAGTTGTATATTACTATGATGTATATAGTGTGAATATGTTAAATATGTTATAAAACAATATTACTTTCCTTTAATCCTATATGTTATTTTCCAAATATTGATTTGGGTTCAGCATGTAGTTACAAAGCTTGAGTAATTCTGCACATTACTTAACAATTATTAAAGGTATAATTCTTTTTATACTTAACTATATAATTTCTTATAAATTTTACAACAACTATCTATCATAATAGATAATAAAACAAAACAATTTGTAGTATATGTATACTTAACCAAATGAAAACATTCTTAACTATGAAGTAAACTGATATCAATAGGTTTAACTCTAATAACAAACAGGTTGATATCAAATAAGTTGTTATCTCCTACGGACTGTCTTATTTTATTTTAACTCTAAAAGATTAACCCCTACTTGGACTAGCAATAACAGTCCTAACTCAAAACTGCAGTAATATTTCATCTATCTTTTCTTACTTCCTGCTAACATTTCCAAAAGAAAAGAAGTATAGTACTAGGATCAGTTTATAGAACTGTAAAACAAAGTACTTGTAACTTATAAATACACAAGTTAACCGCAAGTAATTTAGGAAACTCAGTTTAAAGATTACTATAGGAAACTCAGTTTAAAGATTACTATTCTTTTCACTGAGATACTGTGCTAGAGTACGATCTGGTGATCCCAGATGTGGAAAAACACAATAATTTACTAACAATTTAACTTCTGATATACTGAGATTCTACTTTACTGCATTTAAATAATTATTCAGATATATAGCTAAACAAAACATGCATTCATTCACATGCAGAAAATAATAAGAATTAAATTACAGAACCTGATTAAGCTGTGGACAACAACAGCAATGGGAGGCCGTTCCTCCCTACCAATTCCTGGAGAGCGCTCAGACAGCGACTTCTCAGGACCCCCGAGCTTGCTCCGGTCTCCTGGCTTGGAACTAGGTGCAGCAAAACAGATACAGTCTTCAACTCAGTATCAAATCAGAACCATTAGACAGTTCTCTCAGCTCAAATAGCTGTAATCAGAATCAAGTTACTGCAAACATTCACTCAAACACTTCCTTACTGTATTTCCCTCTTTCCTCAAATGAAATTCCTGAATAACATTCAGCTGAATGAATTCTTCCTGGAATAAAAACTGAGCAGCCCCATCTCTCTTCATTGAGTATCTTTAAAGATTGCCCAGGTCTTAGTTGGGTTAACTGTCATTTAATGAGCCACCTGCTCACATTCCACTTTCTTGGGGAATCATGACCCCAAATATAGGGAAGTTGCCACCTGCAACTTAGGAAGTGTTTGAGGATGCTGCCACTTGTCTTTTGCCTTTCCACCTAGTTCCATCCACCAGTTTGACCAGTAACCTCTTTTAACAGCTCTCCCATGCTGTTGTCTCCATAATTTATTTATTATTAATAAAATATTCTGAATTACACTCCATAACTGTTGACTCTGCTGAGTCATCAATCCCTACTTAGGATTAAGTTTAACATAATGTCTCAGAAATAAAATAAAACAAATTACATAATTTTACAAAATTGGGGTATGTGACATACACACCCCCTTAAAATGTAACATCGTCCTCGATGTTACTTATTCTTCTTCCTCAGGAACCTCTTGGAATAGATTTGGGTATGTTGCCCGCATCTTGCTTTCCAGTTCCCAAGTAGCTTCTTCAGGACTAAGGTGCTTCCATTGCACCTTCAGCTGCCCAATTGTGCGGTTCCGCAGAGTAATCTCCCTCCTCCCGAGGATACAATCCGGTTCCACCAGAACTTCCCCTTCTGGTTCTACCTGTACAATGTTCCAGTCAATCACATGAGTAGCATCATGTACATACTTTTTCAGAACAGAAATATGAAAAACATTGTGCACTTTTAAATTAGGTGGTAATGCTAACTGATAAGCAACTTGACCAACTCTAGATAAAATTTCAAATGGACCACAATAACGTGGTGCTAATTTTGCACAACTCCCCAACCTTAGGGAGCTTTTCTTTGGTCTTACCTTAATGAACACATGCTCACCCACCTGGAACTCTTTAGGAGTTCTTTTCAGATCTGCTTGACTCTTTTGCCGATCCTGGGCAACCTTCAAGTTCTCCTGCACCTGTTTTACAATCTGTTCCATTTCTTTTAATAATTCGGGCCCCAACATTAATCTATCTACTGGATTATTCCAGGAGATTGGAGTGTTACATTTTCGCCCATATAGAATTTCAAAGGGGCTGAACTTAGCTGAAGATTGATAACTGTTATTGTATGCAAATTCTGCTAAATGCAAATAATCCTCCCACTTACCAGGCTGATCCTTAACATACATTCTTAACAGATCTTCCAACACTTGATTAACTCTTTCAGTCTGTCCGTCTGTCTGAGGATGGAAAGAAGTACTGAAATTTAATGTTGTGTTTAGTCCTTTAAACAAGGATTTCCAGAAATTCCCAGTGAATTTAGGATCCCTGTCTGAAATAATAACTTTCGGTACACCATGTAGTCGAAAAATCTGTTTTAAGAAAATGTATGCTATATTTGCAGCCTTAAAAGTGGTTTTAACAGCAATAAAATGTGCTGCTTTACTTAATTCATCCACTACCACCATAATTGAATCATTCTGATTTTGATTTCTGGGTAATCCAGTAATGAAATCTAAGCTGATTATTTCCCACTTCCAGCTAGGAATAGGTAAGGGCTGCAATAATCCAGCTGGATGTTGATGTTCTGTCTTTACTTGTTGACAGTCCAAACACCTAGCTATATACTCAGCTGTTTCAGATTTCATGTTAGGCTAGAAATAATCTTTTCTCAACATGGTGACAGTTTTATGATAACCTGGATGCCCTGAATAAGGGGTTTTATGCACTTCATCCAGAATCAGCAATTTAATTTTAGACACATTTGGCACATACAATCTGTCCTTAAACAGTAAAAATCCATCTTTATTTAAGCTATACCCTTTAGTTAAACTCTCTATGGGTTCTTCCTTAGTTGTAGCTTGTAAATTTTGATAAATTTCATCCAATTTTATACCTTCAATTAGCTGTTCATTCAAATCAGAATTATAAGTACTGATTGCTGTTGTGAAATTCAATTTTGCATTTCTGCTCAAAGCATCAGCTACTTTATTTTCTTTCCCTTTTATATGTTGAATTTCGAAATCGTATTCGCTTAGGAAGGCTAGCCATCTTGCTTGCCTTGCATTTAAGTTAGGCTGATCTAAAAGGTATTTTAAACCCTTGTTATCAGTCATTAAAGTAAATTTTCTACCTATTAAGTGGTGTCGCCACATTTTTAAGGCATGAATAACAGTAGCCAGCTCTAAGTCATAAGTAGCATAATTCTTTTCATGGATCTTTAGCTTCCTAGACTCATAGGCAATGACATGCACATCCTGAGTCAATACTCCGCCTAGACCGTCATTACAAGCATCTGTGCAAACCACGAAATCCTTATTGGGATCCGCTATTCTTAAAATTGGCGCAGTTGTTATTAAAGTTTTTAGTTTCTTAAAGCTTTCTTCGCATTTTACATTCCAGTCGAACTTCTTGCCTTTCTTTTGCAAAGAAGTGATTGGGTTGGCTATCTTAGAAAAACCTTCTATGAATCTCCGGTAATAACCGGTGATCCCCATGAAAGATCTAACATCTGTTACGTCTTTAGGTACTGGCCAATCTTCAATTGCCCTGATCTTTTCAGGGTCAACTGAAATCCCTTCCTTAGTCACCACGTGACCTAAGTATTGGATTTCATCTCTGAAGAAATCACACTTACTGAACTTCGCATAGAGTTGTTGCTCTCTTAGTTCTTGTAAGACTATCCGTAAATGCTCCTTATGTTCCTCTTCATTTTTAGAGTAGATCAAGATGTCATCGATGAATACAACAACAAACTTGTCTAAAAATTTATGCATTATGTTGTTCATTAGACACATAAAGACGGCTGGGGAATTATTAAGCCCGAATGGCATTACGAAAAATTCGTAATGTCCATATCTCGTCCTGAAAGCTGTCTTAAATATGTCTTCTTCCTTTATTCTCACCTGATGATAGCTTGATCTCAGGTCTATCTTAGAGAACACCGTAGCTCCGCGCAGCTGATCAAATAGATCGTCTATGTGGGGCAGCGGATACCGGTTTTTAATTGTCATTTTATTAAGCCGACGGTAATCTATGTAGAGTCGCATAGTCCCGTCCTTCTTTTTAACAAATATTACTGGTGCCCCCCAAGGGGAAACACTAGGACGAATATATTTCTTATCAATTAGTTCCTTAAACTGCGTTTTTAATTCGTTAAGTTCTAGAATATTCATTCGGTATGGAGCCTTCGAGCTAGGTACAGCACCTGGTACCAGCTTTATTGTGAAATCCAGTTCCCTCCGAGGAGGTAATCCTGGGATTTCCTCCGGAAAAACATCAATAAATTCATTTAATACTGGAATATTTTTTATTTTTGTTTTATCTTTTTCAACATTATTTGCCTCATCTGTAATAATTACAGCATAGGCCTTGCATCCTTTCCTGACTGCTCTTTTGAGCTGCAAAGCAAAAATATGCCTAACCACAGTCTTTCTAGGAATTCCTTTAACTATTACAGGCTGTTCATTATTATTTACACAGGTAAATGTTTTATCAAAACAGTTTAACACTACCCTATGTTGTTCTAACAAATCCATACCTATAAGTATGTCATAAGAACCAAGTGGTAGCACATTTAATTTAACAGCAGTTTTAAAACCATTCATATCTAAAATACAATCATTAATATAACAATTTACCTTCCTTTTTGCCCCTGTGGCTAGTTGAACCAGCCAAGATTTATCAAACTTTTCAACATTCAGATGACACTTTTCTACTATCTGAGGTGAAATATAACTTAAACTAGCACCTGGATCTATCAAAATAGTTACAGAAGTTTTGTTAACCATACCTTCTACTTCCACCATGGAAGTTTGGTACTCAGCTTGTCGATTTTCCAATGCGGCATTGATCCGGGGCATGGTCCTTGCAAAGTCTCCAACTGTCATTTCATCTTGAATTGTGTGAATATTACGGTTTGGCTTCTTACAGTTTGGGCAAACTGACGCATAATGTGGGCCATTACACTCCCAACATTTAACAGGTTCCTTCCTTTCGAAATTTTTAGTAAAATTTCCGTGATTGTTAGAAATATCCTTGCTGCCCTTGAAGTTGTTGGAGTTATTTGAAGCACCATTCTTGCTTCCTTGAAAGTTCTTGCCATTAAAATGGTTTCTGTTCTTGCTGTTCTTAAAAATTTTCTGAGGTGTAAACTCCTTTTTCTTGTATTCAGACTGATTACCATTCTTTTTAGCCTTCCAATTGGCTATTCCTTCCTTCTTTTTATTCTGTTCAAAACAGAAATTTGCTTTTCGCATAGCTTCTTCCAGAGTTTTGGGATTGTCATATTCGATTCTATCTTTTATATGGTATGGCAAGCAGCTGAGAAACCGCTGTACCTTCGGTTTCTCATCAACTAAATACGACACATACCTCAACAGACTTAAAAACTTGTTGTTTAAGTCTTTCATGGTCATGGACCCAAGCTTTAACTCATAAAACTCCTTTTCCCTTTCTTCATAGTACTGTTCATATAGGAACTTCTTCTTGAAGTACCTTTTGAATGTACTCCAGTTGACCTCTTTTTCTTTAATCCCTTTAACCCTCTTCAAATCTTGCCACCATATATCTGCCTTCCCTGAAAGGTTATATATGGCCATTCTCGCCTTCAACTGGTTTGAATAATTATAAATCTGGAAGTATTTCCTCATCCCGGATAACCAGGATTCTGCCTCTTCTCCTTTTTCCGTTTCTCCATTAAAAGTTGGGGGTTTTATTTTCTTGAATTCCCCAGAGATCTCTTCGTAAGGTCTGTACTTTTTCTTTTTCTTTTTCTTATACACCTCTGCTTCACTACTATCACTGGTAGAATAATAGCTTTGTTGTTCCTTAAGGCCTTCAGATGAGGAACTGCTATCAGATTTGGCTAGTTTCATCTTTTTGGACCCCTTTTGATGACTTACTTCTTCAGATTCAGACCTTCTATTTTTCCCTTCAGTCTGAAATTTCTCTATCAGAATTTGATTTAACTCCTCTTGAGTTTTCAGAATTCGTTCATTATCCCTTTTAACTGACTCTAATTCAGTCTTTAGACCCTTTATGGTCTGCATTAGTTCTGAGGAGTGAACAGTTACCTCCTCTATCTCAGATTCTCTGGGCATTTGTCTAATTTCAGTATTAGGAGACTCCTCCGTTGCATATGCTCCTAAGTTCTCCATACCTGCTTGTTAAATTCAGAAAAGAAAATAATTTTCTGCTTTTCAGAGGGGGATCCATTGGGCCTTGCAGCCAAGTTCGCCCATGCAGGCTAGACGATGACGCGAAGGATCAAAGCTGCAGAGGGGGATCCATTGGGCCTTGCAGCCAAGTTCGCCCATGCAGGCTAGACGATGACGCGAAGGATCAAAGCTCACCATTAGGATTCAGGGCTCGCCGTGAACACAAGCTCGCCGCGAGAGTTTTTCTATTTGTTCACCCCCATGGTTTTGTATCTTCACAAACATGTTGATACAAAATGAATGGTAGAATCATATGAAATTGAAAATTAGGGTTAGGCAGTTTAATGGTTATTGGCTTAAGGAATATATTGGGTTAAGGGTTTAATTTCATCCATCGACCCTGCACAATGAGCAGTGAATGGGGATAACATTGAGATTTCTTCAAACTGTGATTGTATGCATTGATATTTGACCATGGGTTAGACTGGACACATGCCTTAATGGTATGGGAGGGTTTCAATAATCGTGGATTACTGATGTCCCCACCTATTCTTTGACATAATCCACGTTTCTATCAATGTTCATCATTCACGTCTCATTGTCATCATTCGTCATTCCTATATATAGAATATTGTAGGAACTCTCTTGAAATGTCATGGAACTTCCAACATGCCCACTACAAATGTCATCCATCAACCCCACACATTAAGCAATGAATGGGTCCAACATTTAAATTTCTTCAAAATGTGCCTATATGCATTGCAATTTTACATTGTTAGACTAGGTGCATGCTTTTATGGTATAGGATAGTCTTAAAAATCAATGAAATCATCGTCATGTACATGGTTTTCATTTATATCGTCATCATATTCGAATTTTTCCATCTATGCCAACAAATATCAAACCCGACATACTAAACTTTGCAGCAAAACCTAATGAAGATGTCAATTTCCATGTCTTTGCATTTTTCTTGTGGCATTATTCAAGACGATTAAACCATGATTTTATTAAGTTAAGACATCCCCAATGAATTTTATAGCCTCCAACATGCAAGTGGTTTAATTTAATTTCTTAGGGGTTAAATTGGGTTAAGGAATTAATGTCATCCATCGACCTTACACAATGAGCAGTGAATTGGGCCAACGTTGAGATTTCTTCAAACTGTGACTGTATGCATTGAAATTTGACCTAGTTAGAATAGACAAATGCCTTGATGGTATGGAATGGTTTTAAGACTCACAAATTTTTGGTGTTCCCACATAATATAAAAGATCGTACATGTTTCCATCAACGTTCATCATGTACATCTCATTGTCATCATGCACCATTCCTACGTATATAATCTTTGTCATTACTCTCTTTTAATGTCACGAGACTTACAACATGCCTATCACCAATGTCATATATCCACCATACACGAGAGCACTGCTTCCGTCACGAATTTCCCAAAAATTGTGTTGTTGTATTAGAGCACGTTGGGTATTAGATACTTTCCAGATTGAGGAACCTAGAGGATCCAGGTTAGATCTTATTAGAGAATCAGGGTTGCAATCTTTGTAATACTTGTAGTTCCATAGTTATTCCCAAGGATAATGATTTTGCGTTATCCATTTCGACCAGAGCTTGGCCGATAAGACCTAGTTATTGATTTTTGGATCTCGAATACCAAGCCCTCCTTCAAGCTTGGGGAGACAGATTTGTTTCCAGCTTACAAGAGACCATCTTTGTTTGTCATTATTACTACCGCAAAGAAAGTTCTTTTGGAGTTTTTTGATGTGCTTGAGTACCCAGTTTGGAGCCACAAGTACCGAAAAAAGATAGAGAGGCATGGATTGCAAAACAAATTTGAGGATGACAAAATGACTAGGCAGATTAAGGGAACAGAAGGTCCAGAAGGATATGCATGTTTTTTGGTTTGTTCAAAAGTTCTTGCTAAGAAGTATGCATGATTGTTGAATGAAAGAGTGAATCTCCAAGATACTTAGAAGGTAAAGTAGCCAAAGGAATATTGAAAATTCAGGAAATATTGTTTTGGCTAACTACACTAGTGTTATAGAAGAAAAGTTGAGACTTATCCAGATTGATGGAGGTGCCCGAAGCTTTAGAGAAGGTATTCAAAATGTACTTCAAAGTACAATCTTCCTGAATCGAGGGATGACCAAAGACGAGGTTGTAATCCACAAATTGTTGATAAACAGTGGAAGGATCTCCATGAATTGAGATGCCACAAAGAGAACCAGAGAGTAAGGTTGCTTTAAGCGTTCTTCCCAGGCCTTGAGACACTAGAATGAAAAGAAAGGGAGAAAGCGGATCGCCTTGTCTAACCCCACGAGAGGGGGTGAAGGTAGATGAGGGTGTCCCATTGACCAAAATAGAGTAAAACACAGAAGAGATTCAATCCACAACCCATTTGGTCCAGGTTCGACAGAAGCCAAAAGAAATAAGAGTACTTTCAATGAAGCCCCAACTCAGTTTGTAAAAAGCTTTGGAGAAATCTAGCTTGAGAAGCATCCCCTGGGTTTTGGATTTTTTCAACAAGTGAGTAATTTCATGTGATAAAATAATGCCATTGAGAATCTGACAGCCCCCCCCACATAGCCAGATTGCTCAGGGGAAAAGAGTAAAGGAAGCGACGATTTCAGGTGATCGACTACCACTTTGGAGATAATTTTATAAGTGACGTTGCACATAGATATAGGGCGGAACTTACCAGGATGATCAGCTCCTGCCTCCTTGGGAATGAGAGTAAGGTGAGTAGCATTGAGGGCAGGGAGAACCAACTATTTCTTCCACGATTCTTCAACAACTACCAGAACTTAATTTTTGAGGATATCCCAGCAATGATGGAAGAAATTTATGGTAAACCCGTCCAGACCCGGTGTTTTTCCTTCTGCCATTTGTTTAACTATTGTCTCCACTTCCTGCAAAGAGATGGGTTTCATAAGCGAAGCATTATGCTCCTTAGTGACTAAAGAAGGGACATGTTCAAGGACCTGCTAGATGGCTTCTTCATTATTATCATCAGGTTCAGTAAGCATGTTTTTGTAAAAACCCAAAAGTTCTTTTTCCAAGTCCGCGTGCTCTTCCAAGATGGAGCCATCATCCATTTTGAGTCATATGATCATGTTGCTTATTTTGTACTGGAGAGTGGAACGATGAAAGAAGGTGGTATTTATTTCCCCTTCTTTAAGCCACTACTATGGATTTTTGTTGCCAAAAAAATTCTTCCTGTTCACAACGTTGATTGAGGCGAAGCAGAATATAATTTTCTTTAGCTTTAAGATCAGCGGTATACCCAATATCCATGATGCTTTGCTGCATAGTTTCCAGCTCATGTTGGATGGCTTCCTTGTCTTTGAAAATGTCACCAAAAGTGCATTTATTCCATTAACGAAGGTTAGATTTGAGAATCCGAAGGTTTTGATGCATGACGGATAATTTAGAATGTCCCACGACTTGCATGCTGGTTCACCGTTCTTCCATAATACTGTTAAAGTCTGCATGCTTGAGCCATAGTTTTTCAAAACGAAAATGGAAAAAGAGGGGAGTACCTAGACTGTGCCAGGAAAGGGAGATGGGCCAATGGTCAGAGCTAGCAATGGGAAGGATGGCTGAGCCCAGGTTTCCCCTAAGAGATAAGGTGTTATTAGAGATAAGGAATCGGTTGAGACGTTTGGTAACGTGGTGCATACCGCCTCTCTTATCATTCCATGTGAAGAAGCCAGAGGTTGGTAGGAGATCAATAAGGGCATTATTGGACACAAAATATTTGAAGGCCTAATCAGCCTTGGAGAGGGACCGCATTCCTCCTTTCTTTTCCTCCAGCATGAGGATCATATTGAAGTCTCCTCCAATAATAATGGGGGAATCAGAGTGAGAATGCACAAACCAGTCAAGGTATTGGATAAAAAGGTTATTGAGGATGGGAGTTTGCGGTCCATACGTATTGATTATATTACCTTTAATAGTGGTGCCAAGGATATGAAAGACAACAGATAAAGAATGAGCGGAGGAAGCAAAGTGACTAAGAGAAATTTGCATGGGATTCCAGATAATGGCAATACCTCTCGAGGCTCCTTTAGAATCGATGGCCATGCTCTGACTTCCTTTCCAAACTCTAGTAAATAACTTCACAAGATCCTCACTTGAACATTTGGTCCCTTGAAGGAAGATGACAGAAGGTTTGTCTGGAATAATTTTTCATTTTAACATTCTGTGTTTAGAATTTCCGTTTAGGCCACGTACATTCCAAGAGATGAGCTTCATGGGATACCTTGGGAGGCAGAGGAGAAGAATTCCATTAGCTGAGCATACTGGCCTGACTCTATGAGCGCATTACCCAGTCTTTTTAATTGCTGTAAGTCAGATTTACGGCCTCTTTTCCTGTTCTCCTTAGGCATATTTTGTTATCTTTTTGCGATGGGTGATAGACCCCAAGATTATTCTGCACTTTGGATTTGACAAGAGCTTCCTGAAGCAGTTGTATTTGTCATGCAGGAATGGAATCAAAGGATTTTTGAGTGCAACCATCCTCTGTACTTCCAAGATCTAGCTCCCCTAATTCTTGATCTTTTAAATCTTCATCCATGAATTCCTGAGCGTGAATATCAGCAGGTGATTCTTGACGATCCATTGAAGACATTGACCCAAGTTTGGTTGCTATGTCATTTGTACCAGCCTGAACTGGAAGATTTTTTTATTCCATTAAGGGCGCAGATTCTTGCATAGGCATGTGTTCTTGAGACTTGGAATTGTTGATGTTGGTTTCCATGTGTTTTGCTTCAGATGAAGTTTCACCTAGATTGTTCAAAGCTTCAAATCTGTTACTAGTACTGGGAATATCCTCTTGATTTTCTATTCCAGCTTTCTGTTGATGTCGCTTTTTTCCCATTTTCTTGAATCGTTCTACATCAAGCTCCCCATTCTTGGGGATGTTCGTCCTGTTTCTGTTGAGCGGATTTTCCTTGAAGAGGTGTCCATGCTCATGACATTTTTGACATCAAAAAGGAACATGCTCATAGTCAAGAGGCTGTAGCCAGTCTGAATCTTCATGGGAGAGACATATTGCGTTTGAGAGAGCATTTGAAATGTGCATATAAACACATATCCTGACACAGGAGGTGAATTTGTTCATTTTAGTTTGATCAGTGGATCTGACATAGGTACCCAGAGTATTTCTGATTTCTTTGAGGGTCTCCTTGTCCCAATATTCTTGCAAGAGAGAGAACATACGGATCCAGACTGGTGCCCATGAGAATTCCTCTTTTTCTGGACTGAATCTTTCCATCCAATTGCGAAGGTAAAGGCCTGCAGAATTGAAGAAGTAAGGACCACCTTCTTCGACTCTAGATTTGTCCTCAAGATGATGAAAATTGATGGTAAAAAACCTTTGGATCCAAGTTGTAAATCGAAGTGAGCCTTCAGTTTCCATTTAGTTGTAATCCAGTTGAGCAAGGCCTGTTCAGTTGGCTAGAATCCCATGAATTTACATATGAGAGCATGGTCTTTCATATTTTTCGCACAAACGTTGATCTGTTCAGCAGGGAGATGCAGGAAAGGTCGATTCTCAGTTCAGGAAATGCAAGTTTTGGTGTTGGACTGTTCTTTTTCCTTAATCTTTATCGATGATTTTCCTGGAGAATTCAGGCCCTAGTGACCCCCATAAATCAGAATTTCTTCCGATCCGGTTTGAATAGTGATGGGTGGTGATGATGCCGACTGGTTGACTGGATTTTCACCATCAATATTGGGGAGAGCTTGGGAGGGGTTTACGATCCCTCCCTTGCTAACGCCATGAAAGAAAAACGTCAAGAAGTACTGATGAACAAATTGTAGCCAAAATTAATATAGGAACTCCAAGAACGCTCACACACCAATAAAAATTAAGTTATAAGTGAATGGTGGGATAGTTTATGAGCTTGGTAATTGCCTTATTTTCTTTGTCCATTTCATCATTGTTCTTTCGTGGGGATGATTTATTTTACCACCTCTTTGTATCCTCTTAACTAATTTTATGAATTCTTATCATCTTTGGGACATTATGCACTCATACTTTGATTTTTATGTTTGATATATTAATTTTGCTTAAGAATGGGCGTAGTTGCATAAATTGACAAATTGGAAATGCTAGCAATTTTTTGTTTAAGATGATACTGGTTGTTATTTGATTATCAGGGTTTGAAATTGGTCTTGCAACAGTGGCTTGTATGTTGTTGAATCTCTCATAGTACATGGATAGAATGTTGTAGAATCCAGATCGATTGTTATTGACTTGTCACAAGCTACCAAGTCATGAAAAGCATTATGAAGGATTATAGGTGAAGTTGTTTTGCATATTTTTTAGGCACACACATGTCACCACCATATTCCAGCAAGGACCAAGATATGTGGTAAGGGTTATGGAAGAAATTATCCACTACACGTTGTTGGGCCATAATTATAATTTTTGGGAAGGAATTATGCCACTTTTTTTCTTCCTCATTGGAAGGAAGTATGTCACATTTTTCTCTTCCTCGTTGGAGGGAAGAATTTCTAAGGAAAGGGAAACATTTTAGCTAAGTATTTAGTTATTTTCACTAGCGAGGGGTAACCACCAATAACTCTATTTAAAGATATATAAATGAATAGTTTGAAGAACCAAATGGGTTCACTTCAATTTACTTCATTTTTTAGATAATACAAAAACCCTTGTTTGATTTTTGTTTGTTTATGTTTTTATTTAGTGATATTCAATTAGTTAGGGGATCATCCAACAAGTTTTAGAGTAAGGACCCACTCTACAACATGTTATTCGATGGTATTACTACTATAGGTTATTTATTGTTGTAGATTTTTAATTCAATTTATGTTCAGTATTGTCTTGCAATAACTCTTATGGTTATTAGTTGACCTTGCATCTTAGGTAAGCCATTTTGTTTATTCATAGCTCTCTATTTATTTTTACATTCCTTATTGATAACTACATTTTAGTTCCAATGAATTTATTTCCTTCTTGCAATTAAGGTGTGACCTATCAAGTGAATTATGCAACACTAGGTATCTTAACAATGTGGTTGAGTGAATTAACTTTGTTGGCTTAGGAATTACTCTTGAATGAATTATATTATATTTATTTAGGTTTTATAGTTGTCACATAAACTTTCATTAAAATTAATATAGAAGGATACTTAGGGAAATAAAATAAAAATAAAAAAAACTAAAATAATAATTAACACTCACAACCTAGCAGTCTAAAATCCTGACGTTGCATTTATATTATAGGCAAATTTTTAAACTTTGCAATCCCATGTTGATAATTAAAGTAAGTTAAGTATATCTTTGGCCATCAATCTGATTCATTGTTATAACTTGTCAATAGATACCCTAAGTTGTAGCATCAAGTTATATATGGCATGATACATTGTCTTATGGTATCTTGGAATAACTTTTACAACTATAGAATCTTCTCTCATGCATTGTTTTCATTGTTAACGCAAAGGTGTTGCTAACAACAATACTTGTGTTAATGTGGTCTTAAAGTTGAGAGAAACTCTTAAGTGAATGTTGAAGCCATTGTAGGTAACATTGAGTTATTTATGGCATAAAATGACCATGTTAAAATTACTTCTATAACTATAAAATATACTCTAGCGTATTATTTGGAATGACAATACAAAGTTGTTGTTGGTGACAATTTTATGTCAATGTAGTTATAAATATTTGTGCAATCTTTAGTAAATGTTGAAATAGTAACCCTTAGGTGCAATATTGTAGCCAATTACAAGGAATTGTATAGCTCCTCTAGTGAAAAGGTTTTTTCTAGCCAAAAAATAACTTTGGTAAGTTGGATGAGGATGAGGATGAGATTTCAAACTTAAGGATGGATCTGAAATATTATATTACAATAATGAATACTTCACTTCTCTTCAACCCAATTCACAAGGAAACTCGATAAAATAAATAGGTCAGTTGAGTGTACTTCAATGCCAAATTTCATCCCTCGAGGCACAATTCACAAGCAAATTACAAATTTGAAAATTCCTCATTACAACATATAATTACAACAATAAATATACCTCTTTTCCTTCTAGATTTGTGTTGAATCATGTAACATTTTAGTTGAATGATATGTTAAATCAACTTTCATGGTCAACCCTATAATCAACTCGATCATGAATATAACACAAGTTGAAATTAAAATATGCAAGTACATAAAGTTTTGGACAACTAGTACACTTCATATGTATATATAAGATGGAGAACAAGTACACACCACACCACAATACAAGCTAGTACAAGTCAAGCTCTTCAAACGCTAGTTAGGGCATTTATCAAAATAGAAAACCTTAGCCACCAACTCCTAACTATGAATCTCTCCCAACTAAAGTTGATCGATCCACCAAAGATCCACAACATTCAATTATATCGCGTTGGGAAGTCCTCTTTGACACCTTCACTTACATCACACAAGTGTAGAAGATAATCTCACATAATTTCCATGCATCAAGCACTCCAGGTAGTATTGGGGTTTCCAAATGCCACAAAAATATAATCTTCTTCTGTCATAAGAATCACAAAATCAAGTATTTCCTTTGTTCCCCTAGGGTTTACCCCAAATCCTAGCCTCCCTTATCTCCTTGGGGGAAATTTGTAACCCTATTCTTCGCTTAAATTCCCTCAAGAACCCTAAATATCAAGAAAAAGAGAGCAAACACAATTGTATAAGAGTACAAATATTCTCATTTGCTATGTCTCTCACATCTCTATCACAAGTATTTGATTACATGAGTGAGACACAATGTATATAATGAAAGGACTCTCTCATCCCTTTATTTATAAGAAAAGTGAGGAAGGTCAACAATAACAATTGGTCCTAGTCCACTACAAGCAACCCAACTAAATAATAGCTAAGTTGACACATGAAGTTCTCTAACTTTAAGTAACATTTGTCAAGCACCAAGGCGTGCACCTCTAGAAAGATGCGGGTCCTATGCATGTAATTCTATGTTTGTACTATAGATTATGGAGATCATTCTCATTTGCTAAGTCTCTCACATCTCTATCACAAGTATAGATAATAGATAAGTCGACACATGAAGTTGTCTAACTTTAAGTAACATTTGTCAAGCACCAAGGCGTGCACCTCTAGAAAGATGCGGGTCCTATGCATGTAATTCTATGTTTGTACTATAGATTATGGAGATCATTCTCATTTGCTATGTCTATCTCTATCACAAGTATAGATAATAGATAAGTCGACACATGAAGTTCTCTAACTTTAAGTAACATTTGTCAAGCACCAAGGCATGCACCTCTAGAAAGATGCAGGTCCTATGCATGTAATTCTATGTTTGTACTATAGATTATGGAGATCATTCTCATTTGCTATGTCTCTCACATCTCTATCACAAGTATAGAGAGAGAGAGTACTATAGATTATGGGCACCAAGGCGTGCACCTCTAGAAAGATGTGGGTCCTATGCATGTAATTCTATGTTTGTACTATAGATTATGGAGATCATTCTCATTTGCTATGTCTCTCACATCTCTATCACAAGTATAGATAATAGATAAGTCGACACATGAAGTTGTCTAACTTTAAGTAACATTTGTCAAGCACCAAGGCGTGCACCTCTAGAAAGATGCGGGTCCTATGCATGTAATTCTATGTTTGTACTATAGATTATGGAGATCATTCTCATTTGTTATGTCTCTCACATCTCTATCACAAGTATAGATAATAGATAAGTCGACACATGAAGTTGTCTAACTTTAAGTAACATTTGTCAAGCACCAAGGCGTGCACC
>LPNX011216325.1:268652-378237 GCA_001517045.1 Pseudotsuga menziesii
GGAGAGAGAGAGAGAGAGGGAGATGGAGAGGGAGAGATAGATAGAGAGATTGTACTATAGATTATGGAGATCATATGATGTGTGTGTGAGAGACAGAGAGAGAGAAAGCATTGGCAATTTATTACATGACACCATCTTTGAGAGAGAGAGAGAGAGAGAGAGAGAGAGAGAACTAGCAATTTATTACATGACACCATCTTAAAGAGAGAGAGAGAGAGAGAGAGAGAGAGAGAGAGAGAACTAGCAATTTATTACATGACACCATCTTAAAGAGAGAGAGAGAGAGAGAGAGAGAGAGAGAGAGAGAGAGAGAGCACTAGCAATTTATTACATGACACCATCTTTGAGAGAGAGAGAGAGAGAGCACTAGCAATTTATTACATGACACCATCTTCACCACATCGCCAATGCCCATAGTTTCTTGTAAAAGGATGATGTCTGGGTGTTCAAGAAACACCATCCTCTTCAGTGTTGGTGTTTTAAGGGGACCATCCAGACCCCTGCAGTTAAATGACAAAATTTTCATGTGCGACCCTTTTTGTGGGTACCCACTACTCTAAGCGCCCGCTCAATGGACCATTGTTTTCCTTCAATAAGATCCTTCCTTGATTTTGTGTGGGCCTTTAAGATGAAAGAGATCCTCCCTCTTCCCTTCGAAGGATGCTCCTTCCCTTTCACAAGGCCCCTAGATCTCTTTTTTCCCCCCGAGTGAAGGAAATAGCCTGTATCAAAAGGCTCTGACCTTGGCAGGGATTCTTCCTCTTCACAAAGAGCCACAACAGGTTTCAACGACAAAGAGACTTCACTCAGTGGGGGGGGAGACAAAGCAATAAGGGGGGAAGTGGACGACGGGGAAAGGGGATTGATGGACAAACATTTAAGGCCCTCCACCAAGTTGAAACCAGCAAAAAGAAACATTATTCATAAAAAATTAATGGAAGGAGATGGAGAAGTGAGAGGTGTACCCACGAACAAAGAAACAAGCTTGGTAAGAACTTCTTTTGATTCTCCCCCTACGTGATCAAGACTTGCCGGAGCCTAATCCTCCTCCCGTGATGAATCACCTCTAAGTATTTCTTCACCATTAGGGTGAACCTGGTGTAGGGGAGGTAATGAAACAGGACCCACTCGCTCCTCCCTGATAATCCCCTCGGACTACTTGGCCTCGTGCGCAGTGGAAGCTTGCACTAGGCTGCTGGATGGCCATAAACATGGCACCTGCAGCATATGAAAGGAACGCTTTCATAGTCCAACTTCTGAGAAATGGTGTAGGGACCCCAACTAAGCTTCATTTATTTCTCCAAACCTTTTTGGACATTTAGGTTAACCAGAATACAAGCCTCATTTTTCTGTTTGGTTTGCAAGTAGGGTAAATCCCCTTCCAAGTATGAACCCAGAACGTTTTTTATCCCTCTGAAGTGCCTCTCAGACTAGTATTGTAGAGGGAGGCTAGGAAACCGCACCCACAGTGGCACCATGTCCAACCGTTCCCTACTGGCGTCAAAGAGTGGGTGCCATGGCTTTAGCATCACTGGGCAATGATCCCAGTTCCGATTCCTGTTGAGCACCCACAAGGCATCCTCTTCCCTATGAAAGTTAAATGCAAACCAATTTCGCGTAAGTTCTTCTACCTCCGACACATAACCAAGGTTTATCTTCCAGTGTTCCTCCACCCAATCCATGATTCTCCTCCAAGCAAAAGTTCCGCCCAAAGCCTTCCCCACCAGAGTCAGGTATGTCATCTCCACAACCTGATTCCACTCTATATCCTCACGAAGGGCATAATTAAAGTCTGAGTGACGAGACTTAACCTATCTCTTCTTCCCTCTTTTCTACGGATTTTCCAACACCTCCTTCGTTCCCTCATCGCTCTCCTCGGATCCGCTACCAGTCCCCATGCTAGGGCTAGAACAACCCCGTTGCTCATGAGTTCTCAAATGACCAAAAAAGGATCCCAAATCCTGTAGGGGATTAAAACCTAACCTTGAAAAGGGTTTCGTATGCTGGTATTCATCAGCCCTTCCTTGCTACGATGGTCCTCCAACCTTAACTCCACCACAATGGAATTTCGCAAACTCTGAGCCCAAAAGCGGTAGGAGGGTATTCCAAGAGGTAACCCCTTCAATCTCAGGTAAACACACAGTTTCTTGCGACACACCCACCTCAATATCTGCTAAACCGTAGGCGATGATAAGATCAAGACCTCCGAAGGCAAGAAACCCACCGCAAATGGTGAAGGAAGAAAATGGGTCGGCGATGCCCCCAAAACCCCCAGCTAACTCAACTCCACCAACTCATCCTAGATATTCCCCTCTATCCACCCCTCCGCTGCCTCTAGGTGGTCGCTGGCGTAGTCCACCTTGTCTCCAAAGTCCATGTTAAAAACTGGGTAAAAACCCTCTAGTAAAAAAACCTTGGTGAAAGTGAAACGATTTCGATCTGCCAGAAAAAGAAAACGTCGGTACAGTATCCACCGGGACAGTGAAACACACCACAGGCAGCCCACCGGCCCCTCTCCTGAGAGAAGTCCGACCGCTGACAGGCCTGTTCCTGCACCTAACAGTGCTTAGCCTCTCCAAATGCAGAAAGCAATTATCCATGACATGGAGACTGTATTTGGCACAGATTAGTCTATAAAGAAGACCAAAAAAACAAATGTCTCAAAATTGCAAGAGATTATGGTGCAATTGTCCTGCCCAAGCAAAGGCTAAAAAAAGGCCAACTAATGTAAGTCTTAAAGTATGGAAAGAACTTGTAAAAGCATATGAAAATTCAGATGCATGGAGAAAGTCTGGTGAGGAGAGTACCCAAGTACTTGAATTTTCTTATAAGATTATATCAAGCTTATTAAACAATTTTTATATTTGATTTGTGCATAGTTAAATTGATTTGGTATATGTTTTAGGACAAGGCCTCCAAGGCTAGGCTTTCCAAAGTTTTTGCCATGCATCACAGTGGAGAAAAAGGTCTATGGGCCTTGATCTATAATTTTGTAAGTATATTTATTATGTGAAAGGATACCTTTTTTAATTCCTATAAAAAATTAAATGATTGCATAATAATTAGTTTAACTAGTCCATGTGCCATGTTTTTGATAGGAGGAGAAATATGGTCGACATCCAACACCATATGAAAAAAGAAATTTTACAAAGTAAAAAGTGGACTGACTTTGTAATCTAGATGGAGAATGAGGTATCGATCTTTGACTAATAACTCTTGTTGACACTTTTACTACATTTCTCATTCTTTCTTTGGGAAGCTATAATCTTAGGTGGTTTATCACATTCATTAGAGTTTAACTTAGGCACACTACACCCTCCCAAATGTGGTTTCCCCAAAATTGTAACACATTGTCATATGTCTATTTCCATAAGGTCATTATTAGTACCTTCTTGGGACTACTCTCACAAAAACTGACCTCACAAAATTGTCAAGAGAAAAAAAAAACTTTGGCTATAGCCTCACAAGATCATATATTGCTATGCATTAAAAAAATTTCGATTGATTGGGTTTCATTGATCGTAACAGTCTTCTCTCTTCTTCATACAAACCGTTGGTTCGTTACTTTGCTTTCCACAAAGGTTACAATGGAGGTAAGGAGATGATATTCTTTATTCATGGTGATTAGTCTTGGCCAAATTGAAACAAGTCTCCATATATTAGTAGAAAAATCCCTTTAAAATCCCAAACATCCTCTTGGAAGCCTCCTTATATAATGTTGAAGGTGTCTGTTAAATGGATTGTGAGTTGTTTGCTGGTACACTTCATTGATGTTATTATATGGACACCAAAACTAATAAAAAAGCACCATAATATTTTTTTTCCTATTTATGTAATCCTTGGAGGAGACATCGCTACTACCTTATGACACAATCTTCTTAATCAATGGGGACACCTTGTATTATTAGCATTTAGACAAGGGGTTTCATACCATATGAACCAGTTTTAGGGCATCAAAACAACATTTTCATCTTGAAAATATGCCAATCCTAAAGCATGAACACCCATAAACACCTTTGTTTGTCTTTACTATAGCCATAAAAACACTTTAAATATTGTAAAGCCTTCATGAAACACTAGTTTCTCCAAATTTAAAAAATGTTCGATCAAGATATGCATTTTTGTGTAGAAAGAGGCCATGTCATTCTACCAACAAATTTCAAAGTTGAACCAAAGGAATTTAAACCTAAAGTTCTCATACAACATTATATATTAACATATGATCATGCCAAATGAAATTATTCTCCACAAGTGCACATATGAGTGTTGAGATAGGGTTATTTCCAAATGGAGCTTCCCTAATAAGTTAAATATGGAAGACATAGATAAACTTGAAGTTTTGGAGGCATGTTGTCGTTGTTCCTTTACTACGTGTCGGGTTTGCTAGTGCCAACTTAGGGATCCTTTGATGGTTACAATCCATGTAAATAGGTATAGGAATAGTGGACAATGCATGTAAACCACTATTGTTGAGGGTATACCTTGTTGGTATAAAACTCCATAGAAGAACTAAAATCAAGAACTTTAAGGTCACCTGCCAAACTTGGTCACATATTGCCATAAGGTCATATTAATTGTTGTTTACAAGCTTTTCAAACTTCTTTAAAATTATGCAATTCTCACAACTATGAGTCATTTTCCTCGTCCCATATAACACTAAATATGATAATTTTATCAAAATAAGGGCTAATTTACCATCCATTTCTACTAGAATATCATTCATTGTTGTTATAGAATGTATATGGCGTTATGAAAATTGTTGTTTTACGACTGATCATAGAATATTGGAACTTTGCCATAGGTCACCACATTGATAGGAAAACACACTATTAACATTTGACACAAAGATTCCCCATAGAAAACCATCCCAATCCTCTCCAATATTCCATATTTCTAATCCATCACATAGGATCTCTAGGAAACCCTTAATTGTTATCAACATATACCTAGAAAGACACCATTTATGGTCATTGGCTTTTCCTCGATCCATGTGATTATTTGGTTTTGTGGGATCACGGAATGTTGTGCAACCCATGTTATTTTGTTTCAAGATTACTTTAGAAATTTGAATCCTTCTACAATCAACCAATAGTTTAAGACCAAGACAATATATTATAACACTAATTCATAACAGTGAAAGGGTGAATTCCATAAGATGTAAGGGAAAACAACTTATGTTTTTGTCCCAGTTTTTGTGAACAACAATATACTACCCTACCATAGTCCATAGATAGTATCTTGACATGGACTTTGAAACCATGTACTAACAATAAAAGGAGTATGTCCATCCTATAGAAAACCCAACAAGCACTAAAGGTCATTGAGAGTAGAAATGACTTATTGAGTTTGGGTCACATTCATCATTTCAGTACGTAGCTTGGAATAAATTTGTCACACAAACTATGTTAGGGAAACATATCATGGTGACATATTGATGCTGCCTTAAACTTTTCACGATTGGCACCAGTCACGATTGGCATGAAAAGACGTTAGTCAATCACATTTTGCAAGTATGTATGTTGACCCACTAGTTAGGAGAATCCATCAAGTTACTTTTACTCTGCAATACAATTGATTGAGGTGCCATTATTTAGCAATCAGACGCATGGATAACACAGTCGATGAGGTTGACCTTACTAGATGGCATTGTTAATTTCAAACATGTTATGATTGTTGCATAAAGAAAACAAAGTTGTAAATGAGAGGCTGTGGAGTCGGTCGCAACTGTGCATTCACCACCGACAACCGACCATCATTAATATCTATGGATTTTGTTTATTGAAACACAGCCATCAACAATGTCAACTAGCAGTTATGTCAAACAATTTTACTACATACAATTATTTATCAGTTCATCGGGTTGAAATATTTTGTTATTAGTTGATGTTATTTATTCACCGATGTTAAGTTTGGGTAGTTAATGCTTGCATCTTTCATTATGGTCATTGTTCTATTTAGGTCTCTATCTAAATGGTCGAGTCCTTATTTAGTCGAATCCTAAAATGAAATCAATATTTATGGTCAATGACTTAATATAGGTCGAGTCCTAAATATGATTGACACATACAATTGGTCGATAAGTTGCAAATTTGTCGATATATAATTATGGACGATGAAAGTTCAAAAAAATATTTGTTTTGAGTCTTTATGTAATAACACAAGAGTCCATATTGAGATGATCGAGCCATGAGTAAACCTGTGACTCTACTTTGAATTTTTGAAGTCAAGGGGAGGTAAAACATGAGTCTCTTGTAGGAAAGTGCTTTCCACTATCTTTGTAAAGTAAGTTGGTCTCAAGCCTACTCTGTAATTCGAGTCATTTGAGTCCAAAGCAGTCGACCTCGACCATGATGTGTACATGAGCAGGCACCATACTATAAATTGTAAAAGATGACGAAGTTAGCATTCAAGCAGAAGGAACCTTACATCGTACATATAAAGAGCTTTAAAGACAAGATGATGACGCAAAGAACAATTGAATTGATATATCCCCCCCCTTGGGTGATAAATTTCATAAGCAGTTTCTGGGTGGTGACTTCAAAAATTGAACCAAGGAAATGGTGCAGAAAGAAGAGCCAAAATTCCTAACAGTTGTGAGCTAATGGAGGTGAATTCATGTTATATGATCAAAATGCGAGGCTTCGACCGACTGCTACTAGATTCAAGACTAAAGCTACAGAGTCACCAGTCATGACTATTTCTGCACACTTGTTCTATTCAGGATGAAGAAGTGTCTTATTGGTGGGGGAGATGTTGGAGGGACCCTTTGGGCCCTCTTGTTGTCATCATGTATTAATTATATGTAATTATGTCCTTAACAAAGAACAATTAGAGTAGGTATAACTGCTCCAACCCTTTTATATGTTGTACAAATATACCCTTCACGATGAATTAAAAGTGGTTGAGTACTTGGCCCATTACTTGTTCTTGTCTTCGTGTATACATGTGTGTAATATATTCTTTTGCTTGACTGTTAGTCCTAAGATTACAACACTCTTCTTACAAGGACAGATTGCATGCATTATCCATAGGATCTAGATGGGTTGTCTTCCATGTGATCATTTCTTCAAAAAATTGTATGGCTCTTGTCAATGATTAGTGGAATTTTGTCCTTTAACCTAGAACTTGAGAATTTGTGTCAAGCTCATGGTCATATGCTTGGATATTTAAGAAATTCTTAGTATTCCATTAAACCCTTGACCATGGAAACCAATGACGGATCTACTTTGTGAGCCTTTCTAGCCAGCCATATAAATTTACTACGAATTCAACCCAATGAATCTCATGTAAGTGCTTAAACAAGTAATTTTCCTTGAAATTTATGGTATCTTCATGTAGAGATGCAATTTCCTGGTAGGTGGATGAATGAACATGTAATATCTCGATTTTGACCCCTATTGCATTAAAACTGTATATGATGTAATTACCATTATTAAATCATGGTGAGGAGCTAAAGGCCAAGGCCCCGACATGGATTTAGCATTTTATGCATCGACAATTAAAATCGATGCATATGGTTTTCATGCTACCCAGGCACAATATAAAATGATATATCATGTAAATATGCAATTTAATAAAATACCCACAACTAGCTATGTCAATGCAACAAAGAGATGGGTGCATGATTTCACAAGGAATAGGGAGGGAAAATATTCAAACCTTTCAGCCAATAGGGTAAGGCCAAATGTCAATGGGAGAACCCATAAAGCTCTCAACTACCCTTTTTGTATTTTTGCACCCAATCATTTATTTCTTCCAAAAGTTGGTTGAGGCAGTTAATGCCTTGGGAATGGAAGAGTATGGTAGTCAAAATTTGTATTGGGGAAGCCATCAATTTTTGAAAAACGTATTTTTGCTTATTGGGCAAGTAAATACCCAGAAATGCATGCCCAAATCATCATTCACCCATGCATTCCTCTTCCTCATCCAGCTAGAGATAGCTGGAGCGTTTTCCCTCATGTTTTCTGCAATTCCTCATTTTTCCATGGCTGGAAAACCCATTTTTGTTTTTGCATAGTGGATGGGAGAAGAGATCCATGAATTGGGGGTTTGAAGATGCCATTTTTTCCCTTGTGAATCCCGTAGACGTTTCTGAAATCGATTTGCTCTCCCATGGTTTTTTTCCCTTTTACCAATTCATTTTTGGTTCCTAGGACATTTTTCCTTCATGCCTAGCAGTTGTATTTTGTTGTTATGTGTATCCTTGTTTGGGGCCGAAAGACTTAGGAGTGGAAGAGGCGTGTAATTGGCTTGATAAGCCCATTGAAGAGAGGAACCTCACAGACAGATCAAGAGGGGTTGGAAAATCTTCTATGCATACCCTGAAGAGCACTAGAAGGGAAGGTATGGCCTAAGGGATTGTGTAGTAGTGAAGGGAATACTTCCTTGTGTTGGGTGTGTAGGTATTGTGGATTCCATGCTAGATAGATCTGGTGTAGGTGTACATAGCTCCATGGTTGAGCTCACTATCTTAGTAATTCTACCTTTCCACTGCCTTAACAACCTGACAAACCCAACTGTAGATTGGCTTGGCTAAGTTTTGATATGTTTTGGCTATGTGTGAGCTTGTTGTTCCCTAGTTCCTTGTGGAAATCATGCCCAAATCGGGGGTGGCAGTGGTGTTGAGAGATTGATGACCACACTGGCCTATGGTTGGGTGGATTGTTGCAGCGACATAACTAGTTGCAGGACAACTTATTTTCAAGATAAGTATTCTCTGTGTATTTAATTTCTGCAATTGTATTTTTTAAGAATTATTATGAACATATGAATGTGTTGAATGAGATTTGCTTCCATTGTATTTACATGTATTATGCATCTACATCTATACATGTTTTTATATTCAATGCATTTATGTTTATGTTCATGGTTCTAGATCCCCAGTTTAGATGGGAGCAACAACAGTCGAGTCGCATCCTCTCCTCATCGAGAGAGGAGGGGAGGGGACGTGACAGTGTGGTATCTGAGCACTGGTTGTAGCATTGGGCCTAAATGGGCCAAGTTGAACAATTGCAGAGCTAGGAGCATCCTCTGTTGAGTAGTGGCTAGCAGAGAAAGGCATAAAAAATTTCAATTTTTTTTTGAAGTATGGACATGTTGACCAAACTTGGGGAGTTTAGTTGATACATGTCAGAAGAAATGGGCGAGTTTCGCTGACACATGTCGGCCAAAATCGGCAAGTTTTTCTAGGATCGTCGCGAAACAGAAAATTTTCTAAGTGTTTTTGAAAATTTTCTTTGTCGGTTGAGTTGTCTGTGTTTCGTCGATGCGTTTTAGGCAAAATAGACAAGTTTCTCCGATACATCTCAACAAGGTTTGCCAAAATCGCCACGAAAGAGAAAAATTTTCTAAGTGTTTACATGTCGACAAAACTTAGCGAGTTTTTTTTATGCATCTTGGAAAAAATCGACGAGTTTTGCCGATGTGTCGGAAGCAAAAGCAGAGTTTTGCTGACACCTGTCAGAAGAAGAGGCCAAGTTTTGCCAACGATAGAGAAAATAAATAAATTTTTTCAAAATTTTTCTAAGTATTTGCATGTCAAAACTTAGCAAGTTTTGTTGATACATCGACAAGTTAAGATGAATTTGTCGACACATGTCGGAAGAAACTGGTGAGTTTCATCGATGACAGTAAAAAGGAAGAAAAAAATTCAAAATTTTTCTAAGTGTTGAAATTTTCCATGTCAGCATAAAAAGCTGATTTTTGACGATACATCAGATAAACTTAGTGAGTTTTGCCGACACGTCAGAAGAAAAAGTTGATTTATTTCGACACGTTGGAAGGAAAAGTTGAGTTTTACCGACACGTCAAAAGAAAAAGTTGAGTTATGCCGACATGTCGGAAGAAAAAGTTGATTTTTTTCTGATCGACGCAAGAAGGCGAGTTTTGCCGATACATATCGGAAAAAATCGACAAGTTTTTTCGAGACGTCGGAAGAAAAAGGTGATTTGTTTCAACATGTCGGAGAAAATCAACAAGTTCGCCAATCGAATGAAAAAGTTGAGTTCATTGAAACGAAGAATTTCAGAGGGATTTACAGGTGCCAGAAAGCTTAAAAATGGGGTTGAACTTATGCGCCAGATTCCGTGAAATCGAAAAATTTACAAAGAAAAAAAAATAAGGACACTGCCCTCAACCCACCCTGTAGTGGCTGGGGGCAAGCCCCCTTGACCCCCGTTGTCCCCCTGATACAGTTGTTGATTGTGAAAAAAGTATATGTTTTGACAAGATGTCAATATAGGATTTTTCCAAATGCAAGCAGGTAATTTATGAATTTTTGTGAATGTCATGCAACTAACAATTGTGTTTGTGAACACATTTTGCAGAATCATAGTCACATCAAAGGTAGCATTCCACATAGTGCAGTTTGGAAAATTTGGTCTTGGTTGGGCCAAGAATATCAACATCACGAATGATGCACAGGATCCCTATGAGCCCAAGACATATGCCATGGGAGAAAACATACAGGTTGAGAATGTTGAAACATAATCCAATGGGAGGAGAAATCAAGAGACTCCCTCAGATATTGCAGCCACCATGAGGAGCCTAAGGGTGGAATGGAAAAGTTACGGAGAAGATAATGAAAGGATGATTAAAGCTTAGGAAGAAAAAAATTAGTTGAATACAGCCATGCTATAGAGTTTGACAGACATCCAAAGGCAGATAAACTCTGGGCATCGGACAACAAATCCAAAAGGGAGGAGTAGCTCAAGGAGAAATTACTGTAAGAGGTCCAATATCTCAAGAAGAGTTTATAGGGATATAACATATACTCCAAAAATATCTTCTAGTGGATGATCTGAATCTAAAGAATCCAATGGGGGGTTTAAGCTCTTCATCTCAAGAGAGTAAGAGGAAGAGGCATTACAAGAACAATTCATATGGGAAATTTAAGAAGGAAAACCCTCCTACATTTGATGGCGAGGTAAAATCTGGTCAAGAAGCTAAAGCTTGGCTTGTTGGGATGAGAAAGTATTTCCAATTCCAAGACTACTATGGAAATATGAAGGCAAGGATATCCATCTTCAACTTGAATGGAAGAGCATCCATATGGTGGGAGCACCTCAGGAAAGTGAAGAAGATCAATGAAAGAAGGATTGTGTGGAAGCAATTCAAGAAATATTTCAAGTAGAAGTACCTATCTGATAGGTACTATGATGATAAGATCAAACAGTTCCATGAGTTGAAATTGGGACAGTTGAGCATGGAAGAATATGCAAACAAATTCTTGGAATTGTTGAGGTATGTCAGGTATATTCGAGATGATAAGTTGAAAATCCAGCGTTTTCTAAGTGGGCTACCTCATGCACATAAAGATAGGATTGAATTTGATGAACCTCTAACTCTAGAAGATGCAATAAGGAAGGCCAAGTATTGCTATGATCAAAACAAAAGAAAACCTGATTTCCATAAGGCATGGAAGGACAAGAGGAATGAGAAGTTTGACCAAAGGAAGAAAGGTTTCAAACCCTCTAACTTCTGAAATCAGCAAAGGTAGCCATCACAAGCTATGACTAAGCAACCCAAAATGATGGGAGACAATCCAAGAGAACTGCTTTAATGTTGGGATGTGGAGGAGACCATATGCTTAAGAATTGTCAGCACCGGAATGGGAATGTGAGTCAAGTTCACAACATCCAAGGAGATGAAACTATGTGTCAAGTGGTGAGGACCATCCCCAAGGTCTATGCAGCACTAGAGGACCGTCAGGAAGATCATCAATCAACTGTGGTTGAAGTTGAAGGTAAGATTGCTAAATATTTTGTTTTTATTTTCATTGACCCAGGATCTACACACAGTTATATCACTCTTAAAATTGTTGAGATTTGTGCTTTAAAGAAATTAAAGCAAAGCAAAGCATGGTTAGTTCAACTAGCCACTGGAACCAATAGAAAAGTTAGTGAAATTGTAGAGAAATGTCCATTAGAGATGGATGGGCTATTCACTTATGCAAACCTAAATATTCTACCACTTGGTTCCTATGATGTTCTCATTGGAATGTACTGGTTAGAAGCACACAGGGTTAAAATTGACTGCTACAACAAGACATTTGAATGCATGGATGAAGAAGGAAACCCAAGGGTTGTAAGAAGCATTCCAAAGGTAATTTTTGTTAGGTAGGTTTCAGCAATGCAGTTGAAGAAGCTCTGTAGAAAGGTTGTTGATTGTATGCAGCCCATGTTTTGGAGGCAATGAAAAATGAAACTCCTAGGTTGGGGGACTATCATGTATTGCAAGAATTTAGGGATGTTTTTCCTGATGAGATTCCAGGACTTCCTCCAAAGAGAGACATTTATTTTACAATAGACCTTGTGTCGGGAGCCACACCAGTGTCCAAGACACCCTACAGGATGAGCACACTAGAATGGCTAGAGCTAAAAATGCGGTTACAAGAGTTGTTGGAAAAGAAATACATCAGGTCGAGTGTGTCCCCATGGGGAGCACCAGTTCTATTTGTGAAAAAAGAAATATGGGACTCTCAAGTTATGTATTGACTACATGTAGTTGAAGAAAGTTACTTTGAAGAATAAATACCCATAACCTCGAATTGATAACCTTTTTTATCAAATGAGAGGAGCAAAGGTATTTTCAAATATCAACTTGAGGTCTAGTTACCATTAGGTAAGAATACAAGAGGAAGATATTCATAAGACAACCTTTAGAACAAGTTATGGGCACTATGAGTTTGTGGTGTGCCATTTGGTCTCACAAATACACCAGCCACATTCATGTGTCTCATGAATAGTGTTTTTAGCAAGTATCTGGACAAGTTTGTTCGTGGTTTGTTCTTGTCTTCCTAGATGGCATTCTTATTTATTCTAAGAATGAAGAAGAGCATGAAGAACATTTGAGAATAGCATTGCAATTGCTAAGGGAGCATAAGTTGTATGCAAAGTTGAGCAAACGTGACTTTTATAAAGATAAAATTCATTATTTGGGTTACATTATCTCAGACAAAGGAATATCTGTGGACCCTAAGAAGATTGACGCCATTATGAATTGGCCAACTACAAGAAATGTGACAGATATGAGATCCTTTATGGGACTTGTCAGGTACTATAGGAGGTTCATTGAAGGATTCTCCAAGGTTGCACATTCAATCAGTTCTTTGCAAAAGAAGGGGATAAAGTTTGAATGGACACTAAGATTTGAGGAAAGCTTTCAATGGTTGAAGAATATTCTTATGAGTGTACAAATTTTGAATATTGTAGACCCAAAAAATGACTTTGTGGTGTGTACTGATGCATGTAGTCAAGGACTTAGAAGAGTTATTATGCAAGACAACCACGTGGAATGCTATGAGTCAAGAAAGTTGAAGGAGCATGAGAAGAATTACGCTTCTCATGATTTAGAACTTTCATCCATAGTACATGCTCTCAAGATGTGGAGACATTACTTAATGGGAAGGAAATTTGAGCTAAGGACATACCATTGTGGTCTGAAATACTTGTTTGATCAACCGACTTTAAATGCTAGGCAAGCTAGATGGTTGGAATTTTTGTGTGAATTTGATTTTGAAATCAAACACATAAATGGAAAAGAAAGTAAGGTGGCTGATGCACTAAGAAGGAAGGTACATGAAATGCATGTGGCATCTCTTAGTACTTGCCAACCAGATTTGAGGCAACAAATTATTAACCATGTTGTTGAGGATGAAGTGTACATGCAAATAAAGGACAAGTTGCATCAACAAAAACTTGAAAAGAAGTATGAAGGATATCAATTGGAAGAAGATGAACTTCTTACTTATAAGAATAGAATTTATACTCCAAATGTGGCATACTTAAGGAGGATTGTTAAGGATAAAATCCATCAAGCTCCATATTCTGGTCACCTAGGATATCAGAAAACAATTGCTACAGCTAGAAAGTAGTATTTTTGGCCGAGAATGAAAAAGGACATTGCTGGGTATATTTCTAAGTGTATGAAATGTCAGCAGGTGAAGGTGGAACACCAACACCCAATAGGTTTATTGCAACCTTTGCTAGTTAGAGAATGGAAATGGGAAGTCATTTCCATGGATTTTATTACAGGATTGCCAATGACTATGAGACAACATGATTCCATCATGGTTGTGGTGGACAAGTTAACAAAGGCATCAGATTTTATACCGGCCAAGTCCACATATAAAGTCGATGCCATTGCAAGAATTTTCATGAAGGAATTTTTTAGATTGCATGGTTTGCCTAAGGCAATAATTTCTGACAGGGACACCAAGTTTACTTCAAATTTGTGGAAGGCTCTTTTTGCAGATTTGGGTACAAAGTTGAACTTTATCACCGCCTACCATCCTCAAACCGATGGATAAACAAAGAGAGTAAATCAGGTGCTTGAAGACATGCTTCACCTGTATGTAATGACAAACCATCCAAGTGGGATGATTATTTATACTTGGTAGAGTTTGTATATAATAACGGGAAGAAATCATCACTGGGAATGAGTCCATATGAGGCTTTATATGGAAGAAGGCATAGGACACAAGTGACTTGGGATAATCTAGTGAATAGAATTGTGCTTGGTCCATAATTGCTTAAGGAAATAGAACAAGAGGTTGCAAAGATTAGGTAGAACTTGAAAGCAACCCAAGATAGACAGAAGATCTATGTAGACAAACATAGAGTGCATAAGGAGTTCAGTATTGGGATCATGCTTATCTTAGAGTGAGGCCAAAGAAGAGTTCCTTGAATCTTGGGAGTTGTGTCAAGCTATCACCTATATATTGTGGGCCATTTGAAGTGCTTGAAAGAATAGGGCCAGTTGCATCTAGACTTGCATTTCCTGCTAGCACTAGAGGTCATAATGTTTTTCATGTCTCTTTGCTTCAGAAATATGTACATGATCCTAACCATGTGATTAATTGGGATGTGATTAATGTGGAACTCGAGGGAGAAGTTCCAAACCGAGCCATTGCACATCCTAGACAAGAAGGTAATGGTGCTCTAGAACCGAGCCATTGGACAGTTAAAGGTGTAATGGAAGCACTATGGTCTTGATGAGGCTATGTGGGAGCTGCTGGATGCCATGCGAGTGGCACATCCGTTTTTGTTCAATTTTGAAGAGAACTAGGGATAGTGCTAATGTAAGGGGGAGGGGAATGTAATATCCAGACTTTGACCCCTATTGCATTAAAATTGTATATGATGTAAATACCATTATTAAATCATGGTGAGGAGCTAAAGGCCAAGGCCCCACCATGGATTTAGCGTTTTATGTATCGACAATTAAAATCGATGCATATGATTTTCGTGCTAGCAAAGCACAATATAAAATGAGACATCATGTACAAATGTAATTTTAATAAAATACCCCCGTCTCTTTGTAAAAATGTGATTTTCGGGCATGAATTCACAAGGAAGAGGGACGGAAAACATTCAAACCCTTGAGCCAATAAGGTAAATCCAAATGTCAATGGGAGAACCCATAAAACTCTCAACTACCCTTTTTGTCTTTTTGCACCCAATCATTTATTTCTTCCAGAAGTTGGTTGAGGCAATTAATGCCTTGGGAATGGAAGAGTATGGCAATCAAAATTCGCATTAGGGAAGCCATTAGTTTTTGAAAAACATATTTTTGCTTATTGGGCAAGTAAATACCCAGAAATGCATGCCCAAACCACCATTCACCTATGCATTCCTCTTCCTCACACAGCTGGAGATAGCTAGGGCGTTTTCCCTCATGTTTTATGCAATTCCTCATTTTTCCATGGCTAGAAAGCCCGTTTTTGTTGTTGCACAATGGATGGGAGAAGAGATCCACAATTAGGGGTTTGAAGAGGTCGTTTTTTCCCCTGTGAAGCTCGTAGACATTTCTGAAATCTGATTTGCTCTCCCATGGTTGTTTTCACTTTTACCAATTCATTTTTGGTTCTCGGGACGTTTTTCCTTCATGCCCATCAGTTGTATTTTGTTGTTATGTGTATCCTTGTTTGGGTTTTAAATACTTAGGAGTGGAAGAGGCCCGATATTGGCTTGATAAACCTAGTGAAGAGAGGAACCTCACAGACAGATAAAGAGGCGCTGACAAATCTTCTATGCACACCCTGAAGAACACTAGAAGGGAAGGTATGGCCTGAGGGAATGTGTAGCAATGAAGGGAATACTTTCTTGTGTTGGGTGTGTAGGTATTGTGGATTCCAAGCTAGATAGATTTGGTGCAGGTGTCCATAGCTCTGTGGCTGAGCTCACTAGCTTAGCAATTCTACCTTTCCACTTCCTTAGCAACCTGATAAACCCAACTGTAGATTGGCTTGGTTGAGTTTTGATATGTTGTGGCTATATGTGAGCCCGTTGTTCCCTAGTTCCTTATGGAAACCATGCCCAACTCGGGGGTGGAAGTGGTGCTGAGAGATTGATGAGCACATCGGCCTATGGTTGGGTGGAACGTTGCAGCGACATAGCCAGTTGCGGGACAACTTATTTTCAAGATAAGTATTCTCTATGTATTTAATTTATGCAATTGTATTTGTTAAGAATTATTATGAACATATGAATGTGTTGAATGATATTTGCTTTCATTGTATTTACATGTATTATGCATCTGTACATGTTTTTATATTCAATGCATTAATGTTTATGCTCATGGGGCTAGATCCCCGATTTAGATGGTAGTAGCAGCAGTCGAGTCACGTCCTAACCTTGTTGAGAGAGGAGGGGAGGGGACGTGACAGAACATGCACCTCAAACCAATCTTGATGTTGGTCCTTTGTCGACAACTTGCACCACATATTGACTACTCTAAATTTGTCAAGGACTTGACAATAATACCATGTTGTTGGTTCTTAAGGTTAGATGCTACTTCTGTTTTTATTTATATTTTTTAATTTGTAAAGTTTGCCAGTCTCATTATATCATCCATTTATTGATCAAGTATTTCCAAAACTTGCATTCATGAAGAAAACAAGTTTTTAGTTTATTATGCCCTACATGTATTCTTATTTGAGCTTTATAAGGGTTGTAATAGGTTGGAATAATGTTGTGCATATGCATATCTAAAAAAATGGTGTTGGATGACCTCCTCTTCAAATATGACGTGAAAGGAGAAACATATAACCACTCAATTTGCATTTATTCCATGAAAATGAAGCTATAGTATAATTGTGTAGATTCTTTGGATACCCTATATATGTGTGTGTAAAGTTGCTATGTGTACAAAGTGTAACATATGCATTCAAGTTTCTAAAGATAACAACCTTTGTTGTGCCCAAACTAGGAATTTTTTTGTTTCCTTCAAGCTTGGGAAAATTTTCAACAACAATGCCTTAGTTTCATGTTGTCATATAATGCACAAAATGCATCCTCTCTTCTTAGCAATCTCATCTTAATAAAAGTACCACAAAGCAAAAAACCAAGTTCATCCTCAAGCTAGGCTTCCATAACTAAAATATATAATTACTATTTGAACTTTCACTGCCATTTTTTTTCACTTGAGGATAGGCTCCAAGAGGGGAAGGGGTCTACTGTGCTTGATCAATTTCATCCTAATTTCCACATTCAGAAAACCAAGCAATAATAGATAACCTTTTACTATAAAAACACGGCTTCAATGTCATGGGAATAATCATTAGACTGGTAATTCAATGGTTCATACCTCACAAATGTACTAATGATTTCATTCATCAGTCTCTTAGGTAAAAGGGCGATCTACAGACCTTGTTATTATTGTTTAGACCCTAGTAATTGAGCCTACTGATTGGTATTTTTTTGAGTAGTAGTCTACTGAGGTGGAGGTGGAAACAAAGCTTGTTTATTTTGGTTTTGAGGCCTCCAAGCTCGTTGAGGGTTAGACATTAGTTCACATATGTAAATTATACAAAAAAATTACCAAAAACACACTTTAAGGTCAATCATATCACATTCAATCTTGGAATTAAGCAAACCACATGCAACTAAAGAAGCATAAATCATATTGTCTCATGCTCATTAAAAATTCCTAATGTTTTCCATGAAGGTCTTAGCTTTAGGTGCAAAAAATGTATCAAATGTAGTATAGGATGGGTTATAAAACTAGTCAAACTGGTTATCGATCAAATGCCCTCGCAAACCCAACTAAGGCATTCACTATAAATAACAAAACCTAACTAGCAATACAAATTCTTGGCAAGACATCCCACCAAGTTATGTAACCACACCAAAGCATGTCTCTAGTAGGTAGGGAAAGTATTTTCAAAGTGTTACCCCTTCAAAAGAGCCTCCTCAGGCCATTTGCCTTGTTGTAGACCATGAAAAGTGCTCTAAACTCATGTACCTTCTAGAAACAAAATAACATGTGTGTGTGGTCCCCATGACTCCTTTTGACAAAAATACTAATTGAGTTAGCTTGGTTTAAGTAGATTTGAATCCATGGTGGCATCAATGGAAGGATTTTTCCTGAGAGTGTGGACATACATGATGATGCGAACTGAAGAAGGAGAATGGAAATTAAGAAAAAAACAATCGAGAGGGAAGAATATGCTTTTGACCTACGAAGCTTGGTCTCAACATCAAACCTAATTGATAGGGATGATACTTCCAAGGAAAAAGAAGCATTTCCCTTTGGTACATTGGGATTGTTGGGTTGTTTAGTTGACGCAGAAGCTGAGAAGTAGTTGGTTGAAGGTGACGATGTGATTGGTTGCAACTTTCCTCTCTTGGTGTATTTAAGAAAGATGGAGTGTGAAGAACAATCAGAGGTAGATTGAGGATGTGGCCTTGGCATCCACCTGCCATCCATTCCACATTGAGAAAAAAGTGGATGGGCTCACTACCTAAGGGTAGACAACACATCCAATGCACCTTTGTGATGTGTGCCAATAAAGTGAATGCAAAGTAGATATGTTGTGAATTCAACAACAACTATTACTTATTGAGAAGGGAAGTTGCATAGTTAAGATGGAATTTGACGCAGAAAAGTGTGGTTCAAATGTTCATGCTGTGAGACACTTTCATCATTTGTGTTCCAAGCTGGATTAGTTACCTTATTTTCTTGGGTCATGATGTGATGTAATGGATAAGGACTTTGCAAGATTCTATAAAGGATTACTCATTATGACCCGAGGAAATTGATAAATTTATAAATAATTAAACAAATGTTAGAATCAAATAATTGTAAGAACTCTTTAAACGTAATGCATCGACAGGGAATAGTTGCTTTGCAACTACCCTTATTTTATCGAGATGATCCATAGTGATGTTTTCCATATGGAAGTATGACTTTTGTGTATTTTTATTGAATGGTAATTTTTTCCAGGCACCCTACCCATTAAGGGACACTTTGAGAATTTTCTACATGTGCACAAAACCCAAACCAGGCAATATAAACGGGTTCAGTTAGCTCCCACATATGCATTTGGCCATTGTGGACGTCTCCATGATGTCCATAGTTGCGTGGGAGCACTCGGATCAAATTTGACCCCCTTGTGCAAAATTGACACGACCTTCACTAAGCAAAACCCTAGTTCCAGAGGTGACACAATATGACATTTTCAGGAAATTGAGTCATGTTATGATGGGTCCCGCAGCTAAAAATCGACATCCCGAATCCATTGAAAATGACGAACTCATGACTGGAGACATGGTTTTGGTTATATGGCCAAATTTTCCAGGCACCCTAGGGCCATTCATGGACACTTTTAGAATTTGCTACGGGTGCATGAAACCTAAACCTGACAATGTAATCGGGTTCTATCAGCTCCCACACATGCATATGGACATTGTGGATGTCTCCAAACTATCCACGGTCACGGGGGAGTGTTCTGCTCAAATTTGACACTCTTGTGCAATATTGGCATGGCCTTCATTAGGCAAAATTATAGTTCTAGAGATGACATAATAACATAATTTTTTGGACAATTGAGTCATGGTATAGGGGGTCCCCCACCTGAAAATCCACATCCCAAATCCATTGGAATCAATGAATTCATGACCAAAGACATGATTTTGGTTATGTGTCCATTTTTTCCTAGCGCCTCAGGGCCATTAAAGGACACTCTGATAATTTTCTACATGTCCACGAAACCCAAATCGGGCAACGTAATTAGGTTCCATTAGCTCCCACACATGCATATGGCCATTATGGATGTCTCCATGCTATCCATGGTCACACAAGAGCGTTCGACTCAAATTTGACCCCCTTGTGCAAAATTGGCATGGCCTTCACTAAGCAGAACCCCAGTTCCAGACACGACGCAATATGGCCATTTTCAAGCAGCTGAGTCACAGTACGAGGGATCCCCCAGCTAAAACCCAGCATCTTGAATTCATTGGAATCGACAGCTTCATTACCGGAGACACAATTTTGGTTGTGTGGCAATTTTTTCTAGGCTCATCGAGGCCATTCAAGGACACTTTGAGAATTTTCTATGGGTGCACGAAACCCAAACCGGGAAATGTAGTTTGGTTATATCAACTCCCACACATGCATCTGGCCATTGCATATGTATCCACGTTGGCCATGGTCGCATGAGAGCAGTTGGTTCAAATTTGACCCCTCTGTGCAAAATTAACATAGCCTTCACTAAGCATAACCCTAGTTCTGAAGAGGATACAATAAGACCGTTTCTAGGAAATTGAGTCACGGTACGGGGGGTCCCCCAACTAAAACCTAACATTTTTAATCAATCAATATCAATGGCTTCATGACCGAAGAAACAATTTTGGTTATATGTCCATTTTTTCTAGGCACCGTAGGGCGATCCAGGGACACTTTGAGAAATTTTTACGGATGCATGAAAGCCAAACCAGACAACATAAACGAGTTATGTTAGCTCCCACACATGCATCTATCCATTTTGGATGTCTCCACACTGTACACGGTCACACATGAGTGTTTGGCTCAAATTTGACCCCCTTGTGAAAAAATGGCAATGCCTTCACTAACAAGAACCATAGTTATGTAAATGACACAATAGGATCGTTTCCTGGAAATTCAGTCATGGTATGGTGAGTCGACAACTTCATGAATATAGACATGATTTTGGTTCTGTGGTCATTTTTTTGAGGCACCCAGGGTCCATTCAAGGACACATCGAGAATTTTCTATGGGTGCATAAAAACCAAACCGAAAAACATAACTGGGTTCCATCAACTCCCACACATTCATCTAGCCATTATGGATGTCTCCACATTGTCCATGGTTGTGCGGGAGCATTCGAATCGAATTTGAACCCCTTATGTAAAATTGGCATGTCCTGCACTGAGTTGAACCCTAGTTCCGAAGATGGCACAATAGGACCGTTTATGTGAAATTGAGTCATGGTACAGGGGTCCCCTAGTTGAAACCTGACATCTCAAATCCATCAAAATGGATGGATTCACGATTGAATACATGATTTTGGTTATATGGCCATTTTTGCAAGGCACCCCAGGGCCATTCACAGACATTTTGTTTTTTGCTATGGGTGCACGGAATCCAAAATGAGCAACATAACTGGGTTTGGTCATCTCCCACACATGGATCTGGAAATTATGGATGTATCCATGGCCGCGCTGGAGTGTTCGACTCAAATTTCACCCCCTTGTGATAAATTGGCATGGCCTTCACTAAGTAGAACCCTATTTCCAAAGATGGCACAATAGGACCGTTTTCGTGCAATTGAGTCACAATACGGGGGGTCACCCACCTGAATATCGACATCTTGAATCCATAAGAATCTATGGATTCACGACTGGAGACACGGTTTTGGTTATGTGTCCATTTTTGCTAGGCTCCCCACGACCATTAAGGGGCACATTGAAAATTTGCTACATTTGCACAAAATCCAAACCAGACAACGTAACTAGGTTTCATCTATTCCCACACATGCACCTAGCCATTTTGGATGTCTTTATGTTGTCCATTGTTACTCATGAGCATTCGGTAGAAATTTGAGCCCCTTGTGAAAAATTGGCATGGCCTTCACTGAGCATAACCGTAGTTTTGAAGAAGACACATCAAGACCGTTACTGAGCAATTGAGCCATGGTATAGGGGGGTATCCCAATTGAAACCTTACATCTCAAATTCATTAGAATTGACAGCTTCATGACCGTAAACATAGTTTGTGTTATGTGGCCATTTTTTCCTAGCACCCCGGGGCAATTTAGGGACATTATGAGAATTTTCTACAGGGACACAAAACCCAAACCGGGTTCCTTCAACTCCCACACATGCATCTGGCAATTGTGGATTTCTCCACATATTCCATGGTCATGTGGGAGATTAAGCTCAAATTTGATCCCTTTGTGCAAAACTGGCATGGACTTCATTGACCATAACCCTAGTTCTGGAGATGACACAATAAGATCATTTCTAGATAATTGAGTCACGGTAGGGGGGGAGGTCCTCTAGTTGAAACCTGATATCCTGAATCCATCAGAATTGATGGGTTCATGACAGGAGACACAGTTTGGTTATATGGAAATTTTTGCCAGGCACCCTAGGGCCATTCAAAGGTAATTTAAGATTTTTGTATGTGTGCATGAAACTCAAACCAGGAAACGTAACCAGGTTCTGTCAACTCCCACACATGCATCTGGCCATTGTGGATGTCTCCAAGCTATCCATGGTAGTGCAGGAGCATTCAGATCAAATTTCACTATATTGTGCAAAATTTCCATAGCCTTTACTAAGCAGAACCCTAGTTCCAGAGATGACACAATAGAATCGTTTCTAGAAAATTGAGTCATAGTACGAGGGGTCGCCCAAATAAAACCCGACATCCTAAATCCATCGAAATTGATATCTTCATGACAGTAAACATGGTTTTGGTTTTGTGTCCATTTTTGCCAGCACCCAAGGCCATTCGGGGACACTTTGAGAACTTTCTACAGGGGCACGAAACACAAACCGAGCAACGTAATCGTGTTCCATCAGCTCCCACACATGCATCTAGACATTATATATGTCTCCACACTATCCACGGTCGTGTGGGAGCGTTCGGCTCAAATCTGACCCCCTTGTACAAAATTGGCATGGCCTTCACTAAGCATAACCCTAGTTTCGGAGACGACACAATAGGACTGTTACCAGGAAATTGAGTCATAGAATGGGGGGATACCCCTACTTAAACCTAACATCTCGAATCCATTGGAATCGACAACTTCATGACCGAACACATGGTTTTTATTTTGTTTCCATTTCTGCTTAGCACCCCGGGGCCATTCAAGGACACTTTGCGAATTTGTTATAGGGGCACAAAACCCAAACTGGGCAACGTAGTTGGATTTCGTTAACTCCCACACATGCATCTAGCCATTGTGGATGTCTCCACACTATCCATGGTCACGCAATAGTGGTCGACTAAAATTTGTCACCCTTGTGCAAAATTGGCACGGCCTTCACCGAGCAAAACCCTGGTTCTGAAGACAACACAATAGATTCATTCCTGGGTAATTAAGTCACTGTACGGGGAGTCTCGCAACTGAAACCTGACATCCTGAATCCATTAAAATTGATGACTTCATGACTAGAGACATGGTTTTGGTTCTGTAGCCATTTTTTTCAGGCACCCTGAGGTCATTCAGGAACACTTTAAGAACTTGCTACAGGGGCATGAAACCCAAACTAGGAAACATAATGAGGTTCCATCATCTCCTACACATGCATCTAGACATTGTGGATGTCTCCATGTTGTCCATTGTCATGTGGGAGTGCTCGCCTCAAATTTGACCCCCTTGTGCAAAATTGACATGGCCTTCACTAAGCATAACCCTATTTCCGGAGATGACACAATAGGATCATTTCCAGAAAATTCGGTCATGATACATGGAGTCCCCCAGCTGAAACCCTGTATCCTGAATCAATCGAAATATACGACTTCGCGACTAGAGACACAACTTTTTCTCTATGGCCATTTTTGCTTGGAACCTAGGGACCATTCAGGGACACTTTGATAATTTTCTATGGGTGCATGAAATAAATGATTTTAAATATATATGTCATGCATATAATGTTTCATGTGAGAATGCAATATCAAGGAGATATTTGGTGTGATTTGAGAAAATGTATAGTTACATAAACTTATTGATTTCCTTCACGTAAAGGTAATTGGTGAATACTGCAGACAACGTTGTTATTTCCATGGTGGCATCATTGGAAGGATTTTGGCTTGAGAGGGTGGACAGGAACGATGATGTAAAATGGAGAAAGAGCATGGAAATTGAGAAAAAAACAACCAAGATTATTCTCTGAAATAGGAGCATAGAAATTGATGCGTGGTTCAATTATTCTTTGTTTCGCTTCATTGTGATATTTTTAGTGTTTTTCAGTTTATTAAACAATGGTAAAAAAAACTATAGTAATATGATAAGTATAATTGAGTAACTGACATCCCTTGTTCCACTATTTCAGGTTGTTCAAGGAGTATGTATTACTCCTAGTTTCAAAGGATATTTCTCGATATGGGTGGTATCTAAATAGTGGTGCCACGTGCCATATGACATGGGGAGTGTGATCTATTTCAACCACATGGATCAATAGCTACTAGATGCTTGGTGAGGTGTGGGATATACACAGAAGGATCAGTTGGTAGAAGAGAGGGTTCTGTTGTATTTGAGTTAGAGTTAGGATGGGCTCTAGCCTTTCATCATGTTCTATATGTTCCTCGTATGAGAGCAAATGTGCTCTCAGTTTCAGCCTTAAAGGATTAAGGTTATACAATTGAGTTCAGAGCACATTCAATACAGTTATGGCCAAAGGGAGTTGTGTATGTTGAGGACTCCATCATATTGGGGATCGAAGAGGGACCATTGTACAGAGTATGGGGTTGACCTATTTGCAGATTGAATGGAGGACATAGAGCTAGTTATGCAACATTTTTTAAGTGGTAGGATGACAACCTTAGTAGACCCACTTGGTGGGAATGGAACGAGATGGAAGAGATGGAATACTCAAATGAATTCAACAGAGCTTTAGCAGGTAGCCACAACGCAGATGAACTCAAGTTTCCAGAATTTAAAGTTGATAGTTAAATTGTATAACATTTTTTTTATGATCTTTACTAATGTTTATTAGAATTGTTGCATGTTTTGCATCATTACAATGAGATCTTAGTTGTAACTTATTTGAAATTTATTATGGTATGTGTAATTTGATATTGATGTAATATGAATATGGTTTTGTTTCATATGTTGTAATATTAGAAATACAACAAAAAATTAATTATTGCATGAAATAAATTATAACTTTTCATTTTTAATGTTTTTTGCAGAACAAGGGTCTTGCAAAAGATCTAGTTGATCCATATGATGATATAGATCCAGATTATGTTGGGTCTGGTACTAATGCGGCAAATGATGATGATGAGGCTGATACATGGGACACTGAGGGGGATGATGATGATGATGATAACATTGGTGATGATCGTGATGATGATCATGCTGAGGCAGTTGTTGGTAGTAGCTAGTGACATAGTTGATCATATAGATTGTATCATGGATCATTTTTTATATATCATTATAATGCCTCTTTTTATGTCGACTATCATATGTATCGTTTTCACCAACAATACCATATTATTGAGTTGTATCATTTTCACATGTATCATTTTGACTTGTATCATTTGAACATGTATCATCTTGACTTGTATCATTTTGACATGTATTAGTTTGAGTTGCATCATTAATCATCTTGACTTATATCATTCAAACATGTATCATTTTGGCATGTTATTGATCTATTGGCATATTTGAGTTTCACTTGTTTTAGTTATATATGATGATGATCTTATCACCTTTGACTTGTCAATTTATATATATTGGAAGTGGTCGACAATTTTTGGATGGATATTTATTATGTATGATGATTTTAATTTATTGCTCAGGATGGATGTTATCAAATTCAATTCAATTATAGATATTTGAGTCACTTATTTTAATTATAAATGACAATCATATTATAATAATTATCTTTTTATTTTATATATACTCGTTGTTGTAGATTTTATTTTGACGGAGATTTAATCAGTAAAATGATGTTGTTAGTTTGTATGAATGTTCGTTTCCCTATAAATTATTTATAAATGTTATCCTATAAAATATTTCAAATGCAATATGACATACTCTATAATAATATAAGTTATTTAAGATGCATGATATATTTAATTAACAAAATTGAAATAAAAATTAATAAATTAATAAATTGAAGCAAAATAAGAAGCATTTTTGGAAGCAAAACCAGAACCAACAATGGAAGCCAAACTAGAAAGAAACCAGAAGCAATCTCGGAAGCAAACCTTAGCGCTACACAAGAAGCAAAATCATAAGCAATTCACGTAGAAAACAAAGAAGTAATAATGGAAGCGATTTTAGTAGCAACAAAAAAACATCATAATAGAAGCCGTATTAGAAGCAACAAAAGATGTAAAACTGGAAGCATAACCAGAAGCAAACGCGGAAGCAAAACTAGAATCAAAATCAAAAGAAAAACTTGAAGCAAACCCATAAGTAAAAGTGGAAGAAAAATTAGAAGCAAAAGCAGAAGCAAAACCAGTAACAAAACTAGAAGTAACAAAGGGAGTCATAATGGAAGCAAGACTTGGTGTCATTTAGGAAGCCAAAAAAGAAGTTAGTTTCGATGCATTACCATAAGCAAAATAGGAAGCACAACAAGGAGCGATACTAGAAGCAAAATAAGAAACACGACCAGGAGCAAAACTAGAAGCATAAATGGAAGCAAAACTGAATGAAAAACTAGAAGTCATCTTAGGCGTTATTTTCGGTGTCATTCTAGGCGCTAAAATAGGAGCTAATCCAAGCGCTAAATCAAGCGTTGTTTTAGGCACCACTTTTTTTTGGCATTGAATTAGGCATTATGTTTGATGCTATTTCTGGCACCGAAGTTAACATGCACTATGGAACCAAGTTTGGCGTAAACATAAGTGCCTAATTCGTGAAATAAAATACACTAAATCCTTGCGCTATTTTAGGCGCTAATTTCCTATTTCGTTGTAGTGTGGGAAAACAACTCTTTTCTAGGAAGATGCTTGGAACCAACTCCTCAAACTCAGAGAGCTTCCAATGTTGTACAAAGCAAGAGACCTCCTCCACTCTCAACGTAGGAAAACAATTAATAAACACTAGGAACTCAACCAAAGATATATGGGTTGATGAAACCAGCCCTCCAAGGAGGAATGGTGAAGCTCCATAGGCAACGCCCAAGGTGATGAATTGTGGAAAAAACTATATAAACAAAGATTGAAAATTAAAACTGGCCCTGATCACCTGCATTGGGAATATAAAATTGAGGGCACCTTCAATCTTAAACAAACATACCCCATCTATGTAGGAATAAGCACTAATGACGAGGATACAATATGGGAACATATTTGGAAATAAATACTATGGATGAAATCACTCATCTTTCTTTGGCTAATTGTTAGGAGGAAAATCCTAACCTGGGATCAGCTCATAAAAAGGGGATATGAAGTCTCCTCTTTGTGGTATGTTTGCAAAACAGTGGAGGAAACTATGAAACTTCTACTAAATCGATGTTGTTTTATATATAATCTTTGGAATACTAGTGCAACCCTATTCCACCGATCTAATAAAAACAAAGATAACATAAGGACTACCGTTGAGATCTAGAGAAAAATGTCCTTCAAAAATCCAATCCTCAATCGTGCATGGTATCTCCTACCCAACTTCCCTCCATGGGAAATCTAGAAGGAACATAACCGCATAATTTTCAAAAATCAAGAGATGAACATCAACAAAGTTTGGGGGGAATAAGGAAGGACATTGTTAAAACCATTCAACTGCATCAATGGATCAAAGATGATTGGGAATGCCAACAAAATGAAATCCAAACCACTCAAGCTTGGGGATTTGAACCCAAAAACAACATTGTAAGTCCTAGTCATACTAAGTCCTTCATGCATACCCCATACAAATGGTCCCCTTATCCCACAAATTTTATGAAGCTCAACTTCAACAGTGCATCAAAAGGAAATCCAATACTAATTGTACTTGGAGGAATCATCCATAATTATCATGGCAACATTCTATGGATTTATAAAGGCTCCTTGGGGATTGACAACAACAATGCTATAGATATGTAAGTCTTGGAATATGGGTTTCAAATTGCCAAGTGACAAGGCTTCACAAAATTAATAGGCGAAGGACATTCTCAAATTATTATTCATATGTTGGAGAAACTCCAACATGGCTCTTCCATTAACAAAATTTCCTTGAGTTGGAGACTTGAAAACATTTAGAAAGCATTGCTAAACACCTGCCTCATATCCCTATTCCTATCCCTTTGAATGTTCATCGACCAACAAATTGGTTGGTTTCCTGGCCAATGAAGGTGTAGAGCAAGGAAGCATAGACCTTAGCATCGATTGGCAACAACTTATCCCCCCCCCCCCTCCCCCCTTCACTCTAGTGGACGATTTCCTCGAACTAGCTAGGCAATATTATCAACCCCTAAATGGGGTTGAAGGGAAAAAACATGGGTCTTGTATGACACCACACCCCTACAAGTGGAGCATGATGAGACAAATGGAAACAAAGGAGGGATGGTAGTAGGACATGATCACAGGGATCAATTCCATGGTTATAGACTGGTGTAATGCCATAATGATTAGAGTACTGATTTATATCAATATGGGTAGGCAATGTACTAGGATGCTTTATCGACATGAAATTGTATTGATGGCAAGGATGTTGAATTCACAATGGAAAGGGAAAATCATATGGATCTATTAGATAGATCAGAAACAAGCCTAATGCAAATTCATCGAATTAACTCACTGCGTTTTTGAATTTGGGAGCAATGTTGATTTGGCATCCCTCCCTCTCCTATTTTGTATTTGTTTACTTCTCTCTGTGGTTTGTATTCCATGTTTTGTAATCTATGGGGGTTGGGTATAGCGCGTGCTCTAGTTCTTGCTTAGATTGAAAGTTATACCATATGTCTTAACCCCTCACTTGTAATTGTTAGTGCAATGGTTGGTCGTGCTCGCACTCAACAAGGGGGAAAAGGTCGTAGGGTATCTAGGAAAATACCTTAGACCTAACCCATAATGGATGTTGAGGAGGCCAAAGTGATATACTAGAATAATACCCCCCAAAAAATTGTTAAGGTAATTGAGAATGCCAAGGCTTGAACTAAGACGAAGGAGGAATATATTCGTCCTAAAGACATTAAGGAGGAAATACGACTGTGTGTACGTGATGTTGGTTCATAAAGGTCTTGGGAGACTAAGTATTACCAACATAAATCCATATTAAACTCGCATCTACCAAGCATTGAGAGGGATCTATTTTCTTGAGGTGTGAGTTTTTTTTATATTTTTATATTTTTGGTAACTTATTAGCCAACATGAAAATTTTTAATTTTATTTTTGTAACTTATGAGCCGACATGAATTTTTTAATTACTTTTCCTAGTATCACATTACATAACGTTATGTGACAATATATCCCCCATACTTGGTTGTAGAGCACCTTTGTACTCTCGGTGTAATATATCCCTTTCCCTCTTTTAACAAATAAAAGCAATCTCGGGACAAGCCCTAAAAATTACCAAGGAATATCATAAAGAGGTTATGTTACAACTATACGAGGCTCGAGATCATAGAATATATATGGATATGAAACTCAATATGTTCTCAAAGATGCCACAGGACTGGAATTCATTGCTTCTGCCAACACAACAACTAAGCAAGAGGTGCCACCCATTTCAATTTAAGACGATGGCAATGCTATATAGCATAGTTTTTGTTTAGTCTTTTTTTTTGCATCTCCTGTCTACTTCAAGATATACTCAGTAGGGGATATTTATTATATATTTTATAACAAAACCTTATCTACTGTCAATTTGGATTAAGAATAAAAGATTGAACAATGATAATGTTTTTTGTGTGTGGTTGGTCTAGTTTCCCTAAAGTAAGACCAACCATGTTTTGCTTTTTTTTTTCCCCGGAAAAAAAATCATAATTTTATTGCAAAAATGAACAAAATTACATCTGTACATGTATGAGATCAACTATGATCCCTACATTGTCACATATTGTCCCAAAATATGCAGTCACAAATGGACTGAAAACCCCTGCCAAAAATAAGCAATCAAGCACCCATACAAATGTGCCAAAGCTCAAAGCTGAAATCAATCTGTCTGAATCAATATGAGACCCAAACACTAGACTAGATCCAATTTGGTAGAACCCAATCTGAATCCATACAAAATATGAATCCTAGTTGTTGCCAGTCAGTAAACAAACTGTAATAGCATTAATATTTGACAGTACATCGTCTCCACTCAACAAAAGTCTGTTCCAAAACTCCACTATGATCTATCCCAACCTCATGAACCGACCATGCTGTCATTCGATTCAAAAATACTCCATTAACATATCAATTACTGTCACATCGAATTGTAATAAATCAAATGCTCAAACGTTATACCCAACCTGTCATAAATTACCAGGTCGCAAAAGCTGGAAAATATCAGCTCGTTACTAAAACTATGCCCAAATCACAGCATCATACTACCAATTATGTTGTATAGACTCAGTCTCATATCATAACAAATAAAAAATCCCATCCCTCGTGATACATAGAAGTATTAGATGACATGTCACAGTATCTGTGCAGAATCTCCCTGCTGTTCCAACAGCTCTTCATGAAAAGGCCTATGATAATAGCTGAATGAACCCACACTAGAATGAACAGAGATCCTCCATACGCCATAGTCTATATGCCACTGTATCGCTTCTTTGGATAACTGATCAGCCACCCCATTCCGTTCTCTATAGACGTGTGCAAAAGAAAGATGATAAAACTGTTGCTTTATGCGAAACACCTCCTCCAGAATAGGTAAAAGGATCATCACATGGCACTGAACAGTCCCTTTTGTCCATTTAATAACTAACATAGAGTCACCAAAAACCTGTAAAGACAAACAACCCTGTTCCAATGCAAATAAAAGCAAAAGCCTGAGTGTCATTAATTCAGCATAGTTGTTTGTTCCCCTCCCTAATCTAGTCGAAAAATGAAAATAATGAGACTCATATTTGTACAAAACACCACCCCCACCACAGCTCAATTGCCGTTCTTGAGATGCTCCATCAAAGAAGCCCCAGGGAATAGCTTTGTCTATCAATTCCTCCCGCACAGGCCTATTCTTGAGTAGCTTCTCCGGTTCCCTAAAATGGTGAAAAATTGCAACAATATGAGCCACAACAGACTCCATCGATATTCTACAGTCCTGAAAAATAATCCTGTTGCGTGTTAGCCAAATCCCCCAAGCAGGGAACAGCTCAGAGAGTTTTATGACCCGACCACCAGCTTTGAAAAGCATTGAGAGCAGAATCTCCCTGCCACCCCCCGATGTATCCCAACTAATAACCCACTTCAGTCCATATAGTTTGAGAAAAACTACATTGAACAAAGAGATGAAGTATAGTTTCCTCAGCCTTCCGACACAGCGCACAAAATCCTGGTCCTTCAATAAATCTCTTTTGCAAAATGTCCCATGTTGGAGCTTTATTTTCCAAAATAGCCCAGAAGAGTAACTTGGCCTTACCCAAACATTTTAGCTTCCACAGCTGTTTCCACCACCAAACCAATTCTCGATCATGGACCAAAACATTGAGCTGAATATAACCATGTTTAGGAGTATAACACCCTGAAGGATGATAATCCCAAACCAATTTATCATCCCTGTTAGACAATCTAATATTTGAAACCCTTAGCTGCCTTATAAATCCCTCCCAAGCCTCCTGCAGATCCACATGAATATCAAGTATCTGAGCACTGATCTAGCCTTGATGCCACAACGAAGAATTTCCCTGATCCTCAATATCAGCAATAAAAAGACACCCTCTTGTTTCCAAGTGAAATCGCAGCTCCTCTGGAAGAACATTATCCCTCCCACAGCCCACCCAAGGATCAATCCCAAGACGAACCATTCTCCCATTACCAATTCTCCACACCAAACCAGAGCCAACCAGATCAAAATGCTTTACCACCGCTTTCCAGACCACAGAGCAATTTGACCGAGATTTGTCAGCCAACCGAATCCACTCAATGAGAGTCAATGGAGCAATAAATTTATGATACACTACTCTAGTCCAGAGACTCTGTGTATGAATAAGTCTCCATGAGACTTTTTCTCCTAATGCCTTTGCAAAAAGGAAAATATTTTTTAACCCCCACCCTCCCAAATCTTTGGGAACAACAATTTTCTCCCACCTCACCCACACCATTGCTCTATGATCATGCTTACCTCTCCACAGGAAAGAAAAACACAGCGTGCAAACCTGTTCCAGAATCCCCTTAGGCAGCCATGCAAGGGACATCCAGTAGACGGGTATTGCTTCCAACACAAATTTTACCAGCACCAGTCTCCCAGCCCGAGAGAGCCATTTATGACTCCAACTTTTTAGTCTTTTCTCCAATTTGGTCAATAACCAATGCCAATCTGCCTTCAGGTAAGAGTTCGTTTTTAAGAAAAAACCCAAATACTTTATCCCAGCATCCAAATCCATAATTTGAAAAGGCAAACGATGGGAAATACTGAAAGTCTCCTGTTCAGATAAGTTCGAGCATGATATAGTGGATTTTCCAATATTTACCACCATTCCCGTAGCAGCTTGTAACAAAGTTAGTCCTTCAGACACCCTATCAATATCCTGTCTCGATCCATTGGTGAAAATCAGTATATCATCAACAAAAAGAAGGTGTGTAATATACAATACCTGGGAGATGGCAATTCCACGAAAAGTCCCTTCCGCTTTTGAAGACAAAATAAAGCGACTGAGTCCTTCAGCAACAAGAAGAAACAAAAGGGGAGAAAGAGGACACCCTTGACGAAGACCCCTTCCCGCATGGAAGAAAGGGCTAGCAGCTCCATTAATGAGAATTGCAAAACTCACCGTACTGATACAAGCCATAATCCATCTAACAAAATCATAACAGAATCCCAGATGTGTAAGCAGCATCCTAATGTATAGCCAACTGACCCGATCATAAGCCTTTGAGAGATCAATCTTAATCACTGCTCCTTTCTGTTTCTGAACTTTCAAAGTATGAAGTCCTTCCTGAGCAACTCCAATGGCCTCATGAATTTGACGTCCCTCCAGAAACCCAAATTGCTCATTAGAAATATGTTTAGACAAAACAGATTTGAGTCGCTTTGCAATAACCTTAGAGATGATCTTATATAAACAATTGCAAAGTGATATAGGCCTGTAATCCTCAAAACTGTCAGGGTTATCCACTTTTGGGATAAGAGCAATAAAAGTAGTATTGAGCGGTCTATGTATAAACCCAGCCTTACGAGATTCCTCAACAACTGAAAAAAGCTCCTCACCGAAGAAATCAAAGAAACCCAAGAAAAATTCAGCAGGCCAACCATTAGGCCCGGGGCTTTTATCTTTTTGAAACGAGTGTAGAACCCCAAACAGCTCCTCCATCGAAACTTCCCCCATCAACATCCTGTTTTCCTCCTCATCCACAAATCGGGGAAAGAGTTGTGCCACCCGAATGACCTCAGCAATTGTAGCTCCAGATTGAGCAGAGTATAAATCCCCAAAATATTTAACACCCATATCAGCCAGCCCATCGAAATTAGACACCGGTTCCCCTTCAGCCGAAGGCATCTCCCAAATAGAATTGGAAAATTTTCTCCCCTTAGCATAAGCTTGAAATTTTTTTGTATTCTCATCTCCACACTGAAGCCAAATTGCTCTGCTCTTCAACCTCCACAATTCTTCTCGCTCACAGAAAATTATATTCCGCTTCTTTTCCAAAGTAATGAGTTCATCCTTACTCTGTTCATCCAAAAACCCCATTCCCGAACAGTGAAGCAATCTGTCAATAGCCAATTCACAATTCTTCAATATCAAATCATCATTCACCCGCTTAGCATGAGCCCAAGAGATAGTAACCTCCTTTATGCGTTTCATATTTTGATAAAAATGTACCCCTGCATGCTCCAAAGAAATTTGTGGACGATGATCCCACAAATCCTTCACCAAAGATTGAAAACCCTCATCCTTCAACCAGCTGGGGTTAAATTTGAATGGACTAGGGGGTTTCCTCCTATGTCCCCGAAATTCCAGAAATATGGGGCAATGATCAGAAATCCCACCTGTCCCCACCCACTGCCGAACCAGATCCACCCCAAGAGCCAAAGATTCAGCCACCAAGAACTGATCCAATCTCTTAGCTACCCTTTGTTCCCCTGCTCTCTTATTTCTCCATGTAGGGACAAGCTTTGCCGGGAGGATATCTAGAAGATCCTTCCTCGGAAAAGATTGAATGAAAAAATTAGCCAAAATATCTGGAGCAGCCCTAGGCCCCCAGACCTCAGATGCTCCCAGTGAGAGATTAAAGTCTCCCCCCATAATAACCTCAGTGTCTTCGAAAAGGTCCATATGGAACAAAGAATCCCAAAAGCTAACTCTGTTCAAATATGGCCCATAGATGTTAAGAATCGTGAGAGTCTTTCCAATCTCAGAGTCCCATACAGCCAACCCCACACCAGAATGAATTCCCCAAGAACAATCACATCTACAGCTTTGAACCTTCCATCCTGAGGCCAGACCTCTAGAACGTCCCTTTGCATCCACAGCCACAAACTTCCAACCAGAAAGCAAAGATTCTAAAGCCCTAACAACCTCCTCACTACCCCCCAAAGTTTCCTGAAGCAGAATAACATCCGGCTGATTTAACTCCACCAACCTTCGAAGAGACGATTTTTTGAGGGGACTCGTCAACCCCCAACAATTAAAGGACATAACTTTCATTTGGGAGACCCCGCCTGGGCTTTCACTGCTCTAAGTGCCCATTCAATTGAAGATTGTGTCCCCATCCCTAAATCCACCTTTGCCCAATCTTGTGCTTTTGACAAAAGAGACTTTCTGCCACGACCTTTCCCTGCCACACGCAAAGACAAATCAAAAAGACCTTTCCCTCCAGACCCCTCAAAGGATATCTCCCTATTTCTAAGAGCATATCTGATACAACTACCCTCAGAGCTGGTAGAAATTTTTGTAGAAACAATGGAAGGGGAGAAAACACAATCATCCAACGACAGAGGACAAGTATCAGCTTGACAGTGGACAGTCGATTTGACTAAAGGAGAATCGAAAAACAAACCCCCCCCCCATAACATCAGAAACTGGAGAAGTACATGGATTCAAGGAACCATCCAGCGAAGAGGAAAACAAAGTATTAATCCCTGCCCCCATTCTGTCATCCCCCAAATCCCCAAGAACCTTCTTGCCAATGTCTACATCACTCCTGTCTGATGTAAAAGTGATATTACTGAAATCAACCTGGATCCCTGGTTCAGTGGCCTTCGCCCTTACATCCAAATGCCCAGATTTTAATGCCCCCATATCATCATTATCCCCCAGCACCTTAGGAACAGCTTTTCCATCTATCGCTTTGCTGGCCTTAAAAAGAAGTGGACAATTAGCCACCATATGACCACATGAATGACATCGGTGACACCTAAACGACACACCAACATAGTCAAGAAGCTGCACAAAGTCCCCATCCTTCGTCTGAATATTTATCTCAGAGGAGAGACCCAACCGCAAATCTATCTTTACCAGTAATTTGTTCACCGAATACTTTCCTGTCTCCAAATAGGATAAATCAGCACATACAAATTCACCCAGAAAATTCCCAATTGCTGCAAAATGGTTCTCATTCCATAGATGCATAGGAAAACCTGGAAGTTTAACCCACAGAGGCTCCTTGTTAATCTTCTCCTTTTGAGAATCGAAAAAAGGTGTCCAGCGTTTCAAGACAGAAGGAACCCCTTGTATTGACCACTACCTTCCCAAAACAGCATCAGCCTCCTCTTCACTGTGCATAATGAATGAAAACCACCCTTTAGTCAATACCCTCACTTCAGGTACATTAATCAGCAAATGTGCCCAATGTTCGACCGCCCACCTCCGGAGAAAACCACGGCCAAAATGTTTGCCACGAACATGCCCAACCACTGCTGTCATGGACATATCCTCAGCCTCTGCCAATGACACATCCACCCCCAATACCAGCTTGTCCCTACGCAACCTATTCTTAACAGCCTTAGGGCCTTTTTTGGATCTCTCCTTCCCTGAACCCTCTTGAAATTCAGCCTCAGGAGACCTTTCATGACTGCCCAGATTAGCCACCGCCTGATCCCTGGAAGAAAAGGCCTCCCTATCCCTACCTCCAGTATCCAGCACTGTGTCAATACCCTGATCAGAACCATAATCTCCCTTCAATTCCGGTTTCTGACCTCCAAGAAAAGGAGAAAGACTCGTAACAGGGATCTCTGATGAAATTGCAGGAAAAATTGTAAATGACCCAGTCTGAGGGGAGAGAGTACGTTCCAGTAGTCCAGCGAGGTCGGGCCTGTCTGAAATCCTGGGGTTTAAAAGCGATACATAATCATTCACTGCCAGCCCCCCTTCATCCATAATCCCAGAGCAGTCCTCTGGACCCCTTCCTGACAGCAGAGGTCCAGGTGTCCCCTGCCATTCCAATGCCCCAGAAGAACCTCCTTCAACAAAAATTCCGCCTTCATTGACCCCATCCGATGTATAATCAACCTCCTCTTCCATAACTCCCCACCGAACCACCCCAAAAATTTTCAAACCTCAATCCAATCCCCAAAAAAAACACAATCCACCTCCGAACCGCCACAAATCCTGAGAAGTCGCTCAGGAAATGAACCAGCAAAAGAAGAAATACAAACCAAAGTCACAGTATGAGTGATCTTGATACAAAAAGACTAAGACCCTCTACAGCCCCAGACTCCAATACAGCCAACGATGTCGAAATCTGGAGATCCAAAGAACGAACCAGTAGGACCAACGGACCAGACTGACAGCCTTCAAATAATTTTGGAGCAAGTTCAAAACTTCATGAAGCGTTTTTTTCCAACTCCAAAGAACACAAACAGAGCCACCAATGAACAAGACTTTGCTCAGAATGAAGGCTAACAATACTCTTGCAACACTTCCAAAGTTCCAGTAAACAAAGAACCAGTCTCACAGTCTCTACCTCACCATGATCCTGCAATCAACATCCTCCAATGTACACTAACAGGTCCACTCAATCCAGTTCCGAAGATCTGCCCATATTCAAAATCTTCTTGGATCGATTTATCCTTCCCCATCGGCTCGTCAATTCGAGCTTGTTAACAAGACCCAGGAAAAAACACCAATGAACAAATCGATTAGAACTTTATGTACCCAACCAAAGTAGTCGGACTTCCACCAGTGATTCCATAGAAAGCAAACCTGAAACACACCAACAAACACCGAAAGAACGCAACAAAAGATGGATCAGACACCCTTCAAGATCTCAAAACAAGAGCCTGAACAGAGCACTATCCCAACTTCGGGATGGAAGCAAATCAGAACTTCTTGGATCAACCGAGTTTTACAACCACCTAAAAACTTGCAGTGAAAACTCCATCAGATAGTCATTGAGGGCTGATAGAGAAATCCTGAAAGGCTCTGCAAATTCTTAAAGAGCTTGAAAAAATCCAGTAGCAACAACCTGAAAATCAATGCCGCCTCCAATGAATGGGCCAGAGTCGTATCCAACAAGAGCCACGATCCAAAGATTGCACCAAGAACAAGTATCAACCACTGTACGCTGGGCAAGGTCGTAGACCTTAGACAATCTCCACCGAAGCCTACAAAAACAAAGCCCTAATTCAAGAACTCAATCCAAAGAACAGTCACAGCTCCAAGATCGTAGAAAAAATCAGTTCTAAATGCTCCGAGTCGTATACAAACACAGGAAAGAAACTCAGATCCAAACAGCCCAAGCTGGGTGAGCCATAGCCGAGTCCGAGACCTGCAAATAAAATTAAAAATTTTCTTGGAGCGAAAATCCCGCCATCTTCCCAAAAAAAAAACCAACCATTTTTTGCTATGTACAATTTTCTTTGAATTAAAACAAATCTATCTAACTTAAAAAAAAGTGGACATTTGGTGCTTCTTTTGGACAACAACATCTTACACTAATTCGATTGTATATTTTCATTGAAGCTAATGGCATTTTGATACATATCTACAACCATTCCATCAATATCCATGATGTTAAAATGCAGTTTGATATTGTTTTTTTATATAGTTTAAGGTTTAGGGGCTAAGGATTTGCATGTTGAGTACATACATGTAGTGATGTCATAGTTTGGAGAAAATTAGTAGCATTTTCTATAGTTTTAATCCACTTGGCCCCATGTATGCCATTGAGAAGATAAGATGAAGTTGATGAGCACCGTGCTTAGTATCTTGCAAAAGTAACAACATACAATGGCACAATCCCTTATGTGAATGACAAGTATGGGTTTTTTTGCATGTTCATTACATAAGGATGTCTTATTGTAGCTTGGCAAAAAATCTCAAGGGGTCACTAAAGCAATATTATTCAATTTGCATCAAACACAAAACATAATGAATATGCAAGTGTTTATTCTTTATTTTAAAAATTTACCGCAATCGAGGAGTTAAATTTGCTTATGAGAATAATGGTAAATAATTTTGATTTATACCGTACTAAATAAATGATAGGAGAAAGATGTGATGCCATATGTATAGATTAGATTAATTCAAAATGAACATAAACCCATTTTTAGAAAAAAAAATTAGTAAATACAAGAAAGTAAAGTAAGCTTGATACTTCTACTTTAGGAACCATTCTTGAATTATATGCAAAAACCATATTGGTTGTGGTATTAATTGAGTTAAACATTTTGCTTTTGCTTAAACATAAACCATAAATTCCATAGTCTCTCGGATGACTACTGTGATCTATGTATTAGGATATAGTAGAAAAATCAAATTGCGGTATAAGTGATTCTTTTGTCACCCAATTTCACAATGATCAGTTACTAAGAGATAGGCAAACATCACAAGTGATTCTAAGAGATATATAAACTTTACGAGGAGGATGTAGCTTGAGAAAAAATGTAAAGGACGAAAAGATACTAGCCTATATAGGCAATCCAACAACATCAATAACATGGATGAGACTAAACACTGTTGAAACACACACCCACAACCTTAGAGTTGATAAGTGAGAAATGTGTAATTGTGATGTAGTAAGATAACTTCACTATGGTTTCATTTTTGTGTAAAGAATATATTTTATGCACAACAATTAACAATAAATTCTAAAAATTAGATAATTAATTAGGAAATACAATATATCAAAGTAGGTGAGAAAGGCGTAGGAGTTGGGATCATAAGGTAATTAGGTATAAAAGTGGATACCTACCTTCACCTCTTGTCCAAATAGAATGCAACAGTTGCATCAAATGCAATCACAACAATTGTAATGGAATTCCAACTTCGCTCCTTCTTAGTTTTAGATGGGACTAAAAAAGAAGATTGTATGGGTTGAATGCTTGCAGTTGTTTTGTCACAAGTATAGTCCATTCACAGATCTTCTAAAGCTCCAACTACATTTTTCCTTTCGCACCTTCTTCTACAACACAAGAAGAGATAATTCAAGTTTCAAACCTGGACAACCTTACCCTTTTCATCTATGTGGAAAGGTTCATCAACTTGAATTAACCCAAGGGTAAGGCCCAACATTGGGCCAACCCAAATAACATGAGAGGTGGGAAAAATATATAAGTATTGGTTGAACCACACACATGGTTTTCATCTAAAGAAATCCCTGAGCATAGAATTGACTTACATATTCATTCCACAATCATTTCTTTTTGGAAGGAGGACCATGATGGTGTTGATTAGACTCTTTCTTACCCCCAAGTAAACTTATGAGACATTTTCATATCCTCTCTATGGTTGCTAGAATAAACTTAATTAAACCGTAAACACTTGCTTTGACACATAATCGACTAAATATTAAATGGCAAACTCAACTTATAAGCTTAACCATAAGCACCTGCATATATAGTTACCTAATGAGTTAACTACAAATACTTGATCCTTGACTTACAATATAATTAATTAACAACTTAAATCCTACACAAATAACATAACCATAACCTTTAAAGTTTTGAATATGCTTTATTATATCATTGCAAAACTAGTAGCATACATAAGCAAACTAGAAAAGAAAGAGAAGCCCACTAAATCTTCCAACCCCATGAGGTTATGGTCATAAAACAATAATGATAGGTATATAATCAAAATTGGGTATTTAGATATTCTACATATATAATCAAGGATTTCACAATGTAGGTCAAAGTTTAAAAACCACCATAGTCTCTCAATGAAAGTTGTGCAAGCTTGTTGAAAAATCTTGGGTGAGTTTGTGATGTTGTTGGGGTGGTGGTGAAGAAAGTGGCCAATAAAATCCTCATCACTAACACCTCCAAGAGACCTAGATGTAAAAGCAAATGTCCCATGGTTGGCAAGTGTTATACATTTGGGTTTTTGGTTCCACTACTCTTTTCTTTGAAAGATTAGAGGCCATCTTTCCACATTTTTGTTTGTTTTTAATGAAATGATTTTTTTTCCAAACAATTCTTGTTTGCATTAGAGTTAATTATTCAAACCTTAGCCTTGTATGAATGAAAAAAAGAACCACCACGAAATTATTCAAATATTATATTTTATATAATATAAAATTAGACTGTGGGGAGGCAGGTACATGGGGGATTCTATTGGATCCCGAAGGAAATACAATAATAACATTTGAATGGGGCCTGAGGAAAGCCACAAACAACCAAGTAGAGTGATATGCTCTCTAATAGGGGCTCAAAAGTATTGTTACTCTCAACATCCAATCACTCGTCGTCATTTGAGACTCTCTCTTAATTATTTCTCAATCCAGAAAGAAAAAATACATTGAAGATAAAATAGTGGGATGATTGTAACATTGTATTAATCACCTTCTTACCTAAATTCCTAAATTCCAACTCTTTCATGTGCGAAGGGATAACAACAAAACAAGTGATTTTCTCATAACAAAGTGGTGGTTATGGTTAAAGGGGGCATGCTTATTAATGGGGGTCAACAAGTTTCATGTTGGATCCCCTAGTTGCTTATTTGAATCCCTCATGACCTCTTTGTTGACTGGTAGAATGGGAAAGACATTCATTCTAGCCTCAATTACAAGGAGGAGCATCATGTCTCGACTAAATGATCGTCATTGTCATTTCATGTCATCTACACAGGTGTTAATGCAACAACATGTCTCACACGTAGAGGGATCTAAAGGTGGTATGGACATGCCAACATTTTGGGCTTTGTATTTCCTTTCTTCCCATTCAATTTTTATCATTTACATGTCTTGGTATAGAGCGACGAGGGGAAATACTGATGTGTTTTGTGTATAAGGGATGGTATTGTAGGTTACAAAGGTTGATGAAGCATTCCCCTACACCCTAGGGGAGTGGCTTCTAGTTGCATTGTTATCTAGGCGCACAAAGGACAATCTTCAGGGTTTTATTTATAAGTTTGGTTCAATTTATGTTGTCATTAACTTGGAAAGTATGGGATACAAGAATTCTGGTGGGTTTTTGCTGAGCAACTATGAAGCCTGCACTGGATTTGGAGACCAAAATACAAGAAATATTTGACAAAATTGGAGATGATCGAGCTGATATCCAAGACATTCGTAGTCATTTATGTTGCATGAATTCATAGGTGGAAGGTTCTTATGGAGGTTGTTCGTCAGTTTATTGGCCATATTCCTAGTTTGAACTCTTGTTTGGATGATGCTAAGCAAGTTGTCCATCAACTATCATTGCAAATGTCCTTCTTCGATGTTAGCTTGGATGATATAGAAGGAAACACCCGTGTGTATAAAGTAGAGGTTAACACTATTAAGGCCACCCTGGATCGACATGATGAAATTCTTGTTGCAAAACAATCTAGAACTATAAACTACTTCACTAACAGGGGATGTGAGGCCTCCTCTATTTGTCAACCTTCTCCTACTACAATGACTATCTCGAGCTCGGAGGAGCAAGAAGGAGAAAATGCTGAAGAAAATGTTGAAGACTAGGTCATGCATAGTGGCCATACTTCTAGTTAGTATTTTTTGTTTATGAACTTTTTTTGTCAGCTATTGTTAAGGCAATTTATTAAAATCTATAGTAGTACAATATTTTTTAGTTATATGGAAATAGATAAGAAATTATGGAAGATTGTATATGGGCTAAATGGTTTCTTCAAAAACTCTATAAGGTTTTCTTTCGGACTGGTGCATTGTAGCTTTTTGTTGTTTATTTTCTTTAGTTGTTTATAAATATCAATTACTTTAATAATTTGTAACACACACACACACACACACTAGTTTGAATCTTAAGAAAAATGTGTAGTCACTACATTGGAAAGGACTAATAAACAATTCACAATTTTATAATATTAATAATACCATTTTTTCGTCTTTAACAAATAAACTTACCTTGTGATGTCCTGGAATAACTTTTATGTATATAATTGTCATCTTTGATTGTGTGTTGTTCAACATTGGTTGTGAGGAATGGTTTGTGACAACATAAAAGTCCTCATATACCATTATCCTTATGCCAATGGGAGAAACCACAAGGAAATGGTGTAGCCTGCTAACATAATGGTTGATTGGTTGCGAGGTGAGATGCATGCTTTCGTTCTCACCTACCCTTCTTTCTATGTGGGATGTATTGTGTATGTTCATGTGTGTGAAACAATACTTATATAGGTCTATCTTGCGATGCATTTGAATAACTTTGACAACTATAAAATATGTTTCCCTCCTCCCCTCGCCGTGGATGGAGTGACAGGTGGGTGTCTTGGAAGCCGGGTCGCCGTGGATGGAGTGACAGGCCTTCATCAGGCTCTGTTTTACTATTTTTGTGCAGTTTTTTTTTATATAGAGGTTTGTCGAGGTGGTTTGGGGTTGTTAGGGCGGTCTCAATCCTGGCGGTTTCGGGGCAGGTTGTTCACGGCGGTTGGGGACTCAGGTAATTCTTTGTTCACTGTGGTTTTTACCGCGGTAAGATGGGGATTGATGATTTGGTTGGTTACTCACTGGATCCAATGTCGGAGGGCCTTTTTCATTATACCTTGAGCGGTTTTAGTCAGGGCAAAAAAAACATTTGGGGCGGAGATTTTCTTCCAGATTCCTTGCTTTCTGACTCGAGCGTTCCCTTCTCTCCATCCTCCTTATTTTTGGATCTACCTCATGTATTGCCTGCTGATCCAGGATCGCGTTCGGGTGTGGTGGAGGGTGTTTTCTCAGTGGATCAGTTTCAAACGGCCGTGGATTATGAACATGGTTTGGGGGTTGATATCCTAGGACATGGAGCAGCGGGAGGGGTGGTGTCAACAGAAGACCTCTCTGCTGGGGATTTGGGATGGAACGGGGTTGAAATTGTCGGTGCTGACCTTCAAGGCTTGAGTGGCTCTCTTCCTGCAGGGATTTCAGAAGATCGAGCGGATACGTCCCATGGACATTCTCCTTCTAAGAGAAGGGTGCCGATGGTTAATCTGATCGGGGGTGGAGATGTTGGTGAGGGTCGTGGGGCTGGTAGAAGAAGAAGGGATTTTGTAAAAAAAGAGAAAGGCGGTGTGCTCATACGCTCTCGGGGAAGACATTAGGTGGGCACATATTATGTAGATGGATTCTTTTACAATGGTTGGTAAAATCATTGGGAAAAATTGTTCGATGGCTGTGATTGAAAACTGGATCAAAGATGTTTGGGCTGGCTAATGAGCTGGGGGAGGTTCCTAAACTTCAAGGATTAACGTGGGGGTGGTTCGTGATTAATTTTACACAACAAGCACATGTCAGCTGGGTCTTAGAGAGGAATTGGGCATTGGGCTAGTGTCCGGTTCTGCTCAAAATGTGGACTCCAACTTTCGACGCATCTCGTGAACGGGTGGATGTGGTTCCAATTTTGGTTCGCCTTCTGGCTCTTCCCAGGCAGTATTGGTAGAAGGATCATTTCACTAGTATCGGCAATTTATTGGGGACCTTCCTAGAGGCAGATATGTCCTTTAAAATTACAAAGCTTTGCAAGGTGGCGCACATTCTGGTAAACATAAATGTTAGGGAGGGCTTGTTTGAAGAGATTCACCTCTCTTGGGGCAATACTTTTTTCAAATAGTGATTGGATTACGAAAACATCCCCTTCAAATGTCGTCATTGTCACACTTATGGTCATCTGGCGGCTGAATGCTCTCTTGGGGTGCATATGATCAATGGACGTGGCTCTTAGAAGGGTTCCTGAGGGAATGGATCAAGCAAAGGCACATTGTCGTTGACCTTGCTCCCATTGTCATCTGAACCGGAGGAGGGGCTCGTGGAAGGGGAGAATTTGAAACCTCCAATGAGGGATGATGCTTTGATCCCGAGGGCTCAGGATGAAGAAGATGGTGCTGCTGTCGGCCCTGATGTGGGGGCGCTATCTTCGGGTACCTCTTCTTTTGTCCCTTCTCCATCTTTATAGGTGTTTACTAATATATTAAATATTTCTAGGATGGATTGGATGGGGGGAAAACTCAAGAACTTAAATATCTCTCCCCTCCCCTTGGTTGAACCTCCCCCTTCTTCTGTTGCAATTGATGAGGATGTAGTCTCCCCCCTTCCTTTGGTAGCTTCAATACCTTTTTCTACCACTTTAGTTGAGGTTGTTAATACTTCTTCCCTTGTCCCTGCTTTGATTTCCCTGCTTTGATTGATAATGGGTCTCTCAAACCCCATACCTCGACTGATTCGGGTTATTTCCTTCGGTCGAGGAAAAAGGTTATAACTGGGAGGTTGGGGAAAGATTATCATCCTATTTCTCATGGGAGAGGTCGCACTTCCTTACTGTCTAAGGCACAAACCAGGGCTCAGAGGGATCTCCATGAAGGGAAACAACTATCTATTGAATAAGCACTTAGAGCTATGCGGGCCCAGAAGAAGGGGCAGAAATGAAGATCATGTATTTCAATTGTTGGGGTCTGGCAGGTCCCCTTAAAAGACATGCACTTCGAAGGGTGGTCTATTTGGAGCACCCTGATGTGATGTTGTTACAGGAAACTTTAGGTGTAGGTGATGTGATTAAAGCTAAGTTGGAGAGCTGGTTCTTAGGCTGGCAGTTTGTGACCTTGGATGTTCAAGGTCAATCAGGGGGATTGACCATGGGGTGGAATACTCGAATGGTGAAAGCTTTGAACATTTGGGGCATGGATTATGTGTTGGGAATGACTCTACATGGCTTTGATCAGGGGGGCCCTGTGGATTTTTTCAACATCTATGGCCCATATCTAAACCGTATTCCCTTATGGGAAAATATTTTTAATTTGGACATGTTCAGGGGTGATATGGTTATCATCGGAGGTGACTTAAAATTTTCTTTGGGACAGGAAGAAGTCTGGGGACCTTTTTCTCGTCTTGACGTACTGACAGAATACTTTTCATAGAAGCTGATTGAGAGGAATTGGCTGGATATTGTACCTATTAAGCTTAATCCTACTTGGCATAACAATCGGTGTGGGGATGGGCGTGTGGCTAAGCACCTTGACAATTTTTTGATCTCTGAATATTTGTTGGAACATCAACACTACATAAGGCAATGGGTGGGTTGTGGGGGTCATTCTGACCATCTGCCAATTTTTTTGGAATATAGGAACGACCCTGTTAAACCACCTAGCCCTTTGAAATTCAATAAGACCTGGTTAAAGGATGAATCGTTTTAACAACTGATTCTTACTAATTGGGTTCCTTATAATCCTGATAGTCGTATGAATGCATCTTTACAATTTGCTAGAAATTTTTCCCGGATCAAAGGTTTGATTAAGAAATGGGCTGGGGATAAGTGCAGTAGAGAAGATCTCGAATTGAGGCAGACTGAGAAGGATATCTATAACATCATGGATTTGGAGGGTGGGGGTTATCTGACTCAAGAATCAAAAGACTCACTGGTTAGTTTGCAGGGCAAAAGGAATACTATCCTCTTGGTCAAGGAGGAAACCTAGAGATTGAAAAGTAGGGCTATCTGGCTCGAGTGTGGAGATGAAAATACAAAAAAAATTCACTCTTATGCCAGGGGAAGGAAAGCGTTGAATACTATTTGGATCTTGGAGGATAGTATGGGAAAAAGTCATGAAACCTTTGAGGATATGGCTGCCATAGGGGTTGAACATTTCCAGCAACTATTTCAGGCCCCGAAGGGTTCACAACTTGTGTAGATTATGCGTATTGCTCAGGTCTTTCCTCATTTTGTGGGGGAGGAAGACAATCTCTCACTAATGGAAGAGGTTACTAAGGAGGAACTTAAAATGGCTCTTCAGAGTTTTCAGAAAGACAAGAGTCCTGGGCCTGACGGCTGGACTATTGAATTTTTTTACAGAACTGTATGAACTTTTGGGGGATGATATACTGAAGGTAGTGGAGCACTCTCGTTTGTCAGGTAGGATCCCGACCTCTTTTAACTCGACCTTCATTGCTCTAATTCCAAAGGTAGATAATCCAAAAACTCTGCATGATTTCAGACCTATCTCACTTTGCAACTGCATTTATAAGGTGATCTCGAAGATTATTGCGCGTAGGTTGAAAGATATATTGTCCGAGCATATTTCAGCAGAACAATTTGGGTTTCTCAAAGGACGACAGATACATGAGGCCATACGGTTGGCTCAGGAAGGCCTACACAGCATGAAAACTCAAAATCTGAAGGGGGCAATTTTGAAAATTGATCTCTCTAAAGCTTATGACAAGGTAAGTTGGACATATATTCATATGTTACTAATCCATTTGGGTTTTGGGATTGCTTTTGTCAGGTGGATAATGTGTTGTGTCACCACGGTGTCTTTCTCTGTTCTGATCAATGGGGCCGCTTCATCCTTCTTTCATGCGGAGAGAGAACTAAGGCAAGGATGTCCTATGTCTCCACTATTGTTTCTATTGGTTGCTGAAGGACTGAGTCGTTTACTCCTGGAGGCTCATAGGGGGGGTAGATTGAACGACATTGATATTTCTCAAAATCAGCAGATCACTCATCTATTGTTTGTGGATGACGTACTTATTTTCTGCTCCAGAATTGTACAAGATCTGAATAGTCTTGCTGAGATTTTGGCCCTATTTTCTTCTGCGATTGGTATGAAGATTAATGAAAGGAAATCTATGTTTACTACTCATCGTCTGGATGCTGCTAAAGTAGGACACGTTGCTCACTGTTTTCCTTTTATTTGGGTTCCACTGGAAGATGGTTTACAATATCTTGGTTTTTATCTGAAACCCAACAATTATTTGAAGAAGGACTAGGTGTGGCTGATGGAAAAATTGGAGAAAAGATTACAAACCTGGAGTCATCGGTGGCTATCTAGGGCTGGGAGATTGGTTCTGGTCAAAGTTGTGCTGGAAGTGATACCGATTTATTAGATGTCTCTCTCATGGATCCCAAAAGGCATCTTGGAGAAAGCACGTAGGATCTGTCTTCATTTTTTGTGGAGTGGGAACAAGGAGGCTGCGGTTACCCCTTAGGTTAGATGGGATAGGATTGCTCGGCCCAAATCTTTGGGGGGTTGGGGTCTTAAAAACATCTTCTTTTTTGCTGAAGCTTTGGTGGCAAAGGAGGGCTGGCGAATGATCCAAGCTGAAAATTTGTGGACCAGGGTGATGTGTGAGAAGTATATTCCTCCTGATTCGATATTGGACTAGATCAGGACCCTAATAAGAGTCACCAGGGAGGATCTGTCATTTGGAAAGCAGTTACTAAATCATTTGACGTCATCGTGGAAAACCTGTCTGGAAGGTTGGTAATGGCAGTAGGGTGAGGGTGGGGGAGGATCCATGGTTGGGATGCAATGAAGGGTTCATATTGTCTGAACTGTTGGTGGTTTCCCTCAGACAACGCAGTGTCAACTTCCTATATCAACTTGCTTCTCTGGTATAGGAAAATAGGTGGACTCAGGGTTGGCGCTCATCTACCTTATTTGATCTGCCTTTGAGGGAAGACGCTAAACTGAATCAGTATATTAGGCTGCTTCAATTGTCGATGGTGCAGTTGCGGGAAGGGGATGATGAACTAATATGGAATGCAGTGCCTAATGGGAGATACACCCCAAAGGGGGGGTATACTTATATCTGTTCAGCGAGAAATGACCAGAGGATGGAGTGGTGGTGGAAGAAGATCTAGAAATACCATTGTCCGCCAAAATGCAGATTATTCTGGTGGTGTGTTCTGGAGAACAAGGTACCGGTATGGGAATATCTTCATAAACGGGGTTTTATCGGCCCAAGGTGGTGTGCATTATGTTGGGCTAAGGGGAATATGTGGTACATTTGTTTCTAAAATGTACATACTGTGTGGAGGTTTGGTCAGAGTGCTGTAAGCTTTTGGGGTTGGGCCCTAAATGTCGGTGGGAACGGGCTTCAATTCTTGATGCGTGGGAGCATTGGCGTAGAATGGAAAAGATGGATATTATGAAGGTGCTCCTGCTTTTGGTCACATGGGGCATCTGGCTGGCCAGGAATAACGTGGTGTTCAATGGGAAAGTTTGCACCCCTTCTATATCGGTGAGGCAGATCTACGAGATTGCTTTGGCACTGCCCAAACATATCAGGGTCGAAAAACAGAGGGAAATACTTGAACTGGATATCAATAGGTCTTCTCCCTAGGGGTTTTTTGATAGCGCCTCATAGAATTCTGTATGTGGAGGGGGTGTTATCCTTCATTTGGCCGCAAAACATTCTTTTGAATTGATGGCTGGGTTAGGAGAGGGAGGTAACAATCAGGATGAACTATTAAGTTTGAAAATTCTTCTCATATTTGCAGCAGAAAAGGGGTGCAGAAACCTAAAGGTTTTTGGTGACTCCCTGAATGTGATCAACTAGGTTAATAGGATTTAAGCATGCAGAGACCTTTTTTTGCAAAACATTTTACTTTCTATACGGGATATCATCGACTCTTATGATTCGATTATATGCACACATGTTTACAGGGAGAACAACTACCAGGCGGACGCAGCTTCCAAGGAGGGGCTCCAGATGGATGCAGGTGTGTGGAAGATTAAGGAGCGGCTAGATGATGTTGTTTTTGAGCACTATCATCATCCCTTCATAGAAGGGGTGGCGATATGAGATAGTGTGTGATTTTTTTTATGTTTGATGGTTTTATGCTGTCCTCTGGACAGGGTGTTTTTTTTTATCCTGTTATTTGACGGATTAGTTGATATGACCGATAATATATTTTCTGACTATATGAGCTACTATGTATGCTATGCTCTCTGAACATCTTCGTTGAATTACATTACATAATTAAATACAAAAGAGCACTTATCTTGAATTTGAGCTACCCTGAGTAACTAGCTATGTCGCTACAACGTTCCACCCAACCATAGGCCAGTTGTGCTCATCAATCTCTCAGCACATCTGCCACCCCCGAGCTGGGCATGATTTCAACAAGGAAAAGGGGAACAACAGGCTCACTCATAGCCAAATACACACCAAGGTTCAACCAAGCCAATCTATAGTTGTGTTTATCAGGCTGCTAAGGAAGTGGAAAGGAAGAATTGCTAAGCTAGTGAGCTCAACCACAGAGCTATGACACCTCCACAATATCCATCTAGCTTGGCCTCCACAATACCTACACACCCAACACAAGGAATTATTCCCTTCCCTGCTACATAATCCCTCATGCCATACCTTCCCTTCCAGTGTTCTCTCAGGTGTGCATAGAAGATTAGACAACCCCTCTTGATCCCTTTATGAGGTTCCTCTCTTCACTAGGTTTATCAAGCCAATTCTGGCCTCTCCCACTCCTAACAGTTCATACCAAAATAAGGGTGCACATAACCGTAAACACAAGTGTTGTGTATGAAGAAAAACGTCCTAGGGACCAAAAACGAAATGGTAGATGGGGAAAATCAACCTTGGTTGAGCAATTTGATTTCAGAAAACGTTTTTGGGCATCGCAGGGGCACAAACGACCTCTATAAACCCACAAATCATGAATCTCACTTCCCAACCACTGTGCAATTCAAAAACGGTTCCCAGTAATGGAGAAAATGAGGAAAATTGCCGAAAACGTGAAGGAAAACACCCCAGCTAGCTCAAGTTGCGTGAGGAAGTGAAACGCATGGGTGAGGAATGGAATGGGCACCAATTTCTGGGTGTTTTCTTTCCCCACAAGCAAAAATACGTTTTTCCAAAATTGATGGCTTGCCCCAATACGAAATTGACTGCCATACCTCTCCATTCCCAATGCATTAACTACCTCAACCAACTTCTGGAAGAATTAAATGATTGCGTGCATAAGACAAATGGGTAGTTGAGAGTTTATGGGTTCTCTCATTGACATTTGGCTTAACACTATTGGCTCAATGGTTTGAATAATTTCCCTCTCTATTCCTTGTGAAATCATGCCCCCATCTCTTGTTGCATTGCATAGTTAGTTGTGGGTATTTTATTAAATTGCATATTTACATGATGTCTCAATTTATAATGTGTCTGGATAGCACGAGAACCATAGGTATTGATTTTCATTGTTGATACATAAAATGCTAAATCGATGGTGGGGCCTTGGCCTTGAGCTGCTCACCATGATTTAATAACGATATTTACATCATGTACAATTTTAATGCAATTTGGGGTCAAAATTGGGACATTATAAACAACCACAAACCAATCAATTTTGCTCTATCATTCATACCTTGGCCACATCCTACTTCAAAACTGATGAAATGATTTTCTACCAAAATTAATATGCCTCCTAGCCTACATATTCTAACCATACCTTGTCTTGCTCCATCAAAATAACCCCATGGTTTTGTAAAATCAATGTATGGGTTATTATTATTATTATATGTTTTTAGATATCACATGCTTTTTTCTTTGATAAGCATACTTTACTATGTGACTAACCTAAATTGATAAAAATTACTTGCCCTGAAATGTCACTTCATTCCTAGTTAGCCATGCACCTTAGGTTATGATGCAAGGAAGAGCCTTGTGCTCTTTCACTAAGATATCATTTAACCACCCTTTAAAACATTCTTCTAGCACAAGCCTATACCTTATCATGTCCTTTTTATTGCAATTATCCATTGCTAAAATTTTGTTGGATAAGGCTAACCATGTAAATATTTTGGTTTTTAAACGACAACTTGATCAAGCTCCAAATCACCTTCCACTACCATTTATTAGCTTCCCCTTCTTCTCCTTCCAACCTAGCCTCATAACCCATTTTTGTTATGTAGTTGCCTTATGCCTTTTTTATTGACCATGAGATCTCATCCTCTTGTTCTTTTATTCTTATAGCACCGTTCTTCAAGTTAAATATATATCGTTGTCATTCCCCTACTATTTACCCTTGTAGATTTAACTAGTGGTTGATTTCCATTGTTGGTTCCATACAAAGGTATTTTCCATGTTCTGCCACATTCGGCAAGATGTATATCTCCTAATTATGTAAATCTTGAATCGAGATTTTAATTGAAAGTTCCTCATACATCCCATCTTGGGAACTTCATCAAATCTCACTTTGTTCCCTCTACTTACCTTCCATTCCAACCACATTCTTATCAATGGAAATGCTTTAACCATGGCCTTACAAATGATCAAAACCCCTCTGAATGATTTTATCATGTTCTTGATCCAATCCTCCATAGTTTACAAGGTTGGGTATTTAACATACCTTATTTTTGCCCACGAAGCTCTCATTCTTTAACAATTTCCACATGCTTTTAGAGGCCAATGGTTGTCCAAATATATTAATTTTTTTCAAACCCCAACCTCAATTTCTTTGTGTTTTGTCAAATTTCCAATTTACTAGAGGAGTTCCTTCCCTTTCTCTTTTTTGTTTCCATAGGAATTTAATGCATTTTTTGGGATCTTTTATGAGATACTTTCACGAATATGGAATAAGGAAAACCAATACATAGATATACCTTCGGGAACATATTTTTCTAGAGTGATCCTACCTCCTATGGACAACCATTAGTTACACTAATTAGTCGTTACCCTCCCTTCAATCATCTCATACATTGGTTGCCATTTTTTTACTCTACAGTGATTAGGCTATAAATAAGAACCCATACATTTTAACCCCTTATCAAATGGCTATAAATTAAAGTCAAATAGTTTAGCACACTATCTTTCTAAATCATCCCTTAGGCCATAAAAAATGATATAAGATTTGTGGGCATTCACTTACATGTCTAAAACTTCCTCAAGTTTATCTACTTCTCGGATTGCTTATATATCAAATAGAATAACATCATCAATAAATAGTAAATGGGTTAAATAGATTGAGTTTATATGTCAGTACCCTTGATACTTCTTTCTCTTTTACAATATGATCCATTATGTTTAAATCATCTACCACCAACAAAAACATAAAGGGGAACATCATACATCATTGTCTGAGACCTTTTGTAGCATAGAATAAAATTGGGATGACAAGACATTAATGACAATCGTTAATGATACTAAGTATAAACAACCCATTCACCAATTTACCTGTAACACGTCGATTTTGACCTCGTTTGCATTAAATGTATATGATGTATATATTGTAATTAATCGTGGTGTGGAGCTAAAGGCACAAGCCCCACCATCGATTTAGCATTTAATGTTTCGATGATTAAAATCGTTGCCGATGGTATATCATGATATCCGGCACATTATAGTTTTGGCATTATGTAAATATGATTTTTTAATTAAAATGAACCCCAACCAGCTATGTTAATGCAGCCATAATGAAAAGGGCATGATTTTCCTAAGGATAAGGAGGGGGAACTATTAAACCTTGAGCCAATGGGGATAAGACATGTGTCAGCTTTTAAACCCTTTTGACTTACTCACCTTTCCTTGTCTAATCATCCAACTACCACATTTAAAACCTTCTGTTGTTAGTTGGGGAAGTTATTGTTGGGTAGTGGTGTGTGGCAGGACTGTTAGTCCTTGTCCACACACACACTCCACCAGCAGACCCTTTCACCTCACGTGGACTCATTCTTCCACTCTTGCCCATCCTTACGCAAAGAGTAGTTCTCTTCTCCTCACGCACAGGCTGGGGTTGTTTTTCCTCACGCAACGAGCTAGGGAGCCATTTTCTGTCACCCACGATTTTCCTGTGAATGGGTCATTCACGATTTCTGCTGTGGGTGTGTGTTTTCCTTACCGGTTTTGTGGTCTGCATATATGTTTTTCCTCCTGTCCATGCTGAGAGTCTAATCTTCTTTCCAATTCTCCGGGTTGTGTATTTTCCCGTTGCTTAAATGTTGAGATCAGGGCTGATGTTTTCCCCACAATTTGTGGCTTGATGTGGGTTCCTTTTCGTTTTGGTTTGTTGTGGATTCTTATTGGGTCATTTTGGCCATGATAGGGCCAAGAATGATTCAGGGATCGGATTTCCCCGTCCAAGCTGTGGATTGCTTGTTTTGCTGCGTGTATGTAGTGGTTGGTCTTCGGACTGTGTTGGAGTGGGGATGAGGGCTTGGTTTGCTTGATAAACTTGGTGTGTTTGGGAGCCACACAGATAGGACTAGAGGGCTGGATTTATTCTCCACAACCCCTGAATAGCACTGGAAGGGAGGTCAGGGCCTGAGGGACTGTGTAGCAAATAAGGGACTAATTTCCTTGTGTTGGGTGTGTGTGGGTGTCCTGGAAGTCAGGCTAGTTATGGTGTAGGTGTCCTTAGCTCTTCAATGAGCTCACCAGCTTAGCATTCAGATTTTCCCATCTCCTTGATGACCTGATAAACCCAACAGTGTTGGCTTGGCTGATTTGTGTATCCTTGGCTATGTGTAAGCCTGCTTGTTCCTTATTCCTTGGGGAATCATGCCCCAACTCGAGGGTGGCAGTGTTGCTGAGAGATTAAGGAGCACACTGGCCTATGGTTGGGTGGAACGTTGCAGCGACGTAGCTGGTTGCGGGACAAGTTATTCATAAGATAAGTATTCTTGTCTATTTCATCTCTGTAATTATATTCGCAATTATATTTGATGTCTAATGAATTATGATGAACATGTTGAATGCTTGGATGTATGGTTTTGCTTTCATTGTATGTTGAATAATTATGCATCTCTGCATGTTTACTTCAAAGCATTTTATTCCAGTTTTTATGTGTGTATGTTCATGGGGCTAGTTGCTCGGATATATAATGGTATGGTAGCGTCCTCTTCGCCGGTCGGAGGGTCGGGGACGTGACATTACCACAATGATTCTCATTCCTATGTGAATCGGTATTGAATGAAGTATACCCAACTAACTTTTTCATGTGCCTCAACCAAATCCAATTACATCACCACAACATGCATGTTTCTTGTCCTTTTTGTATGTAGGCCTTCATTTGCTACTCCAACTACCTCATGGATTTATCTATTGTTTAGGACACCAAACTACTCTTCTTGTGTGAATTATGAGAAGATTCCCTTAAGCCTATTTTCCACAATTTTGTTATGATCCACTAAATTAAACTAAATAATGAAATAGAGCTATAATGATCAAAGGACTTGAAATTATTTTTATTGAGTATTAATGCTATGAATGTGGCATTCAAGGTTCCAAGAATTTTCTTGAGCTCCTAGATTCTTCTACAACCGTTAATAATTCCTCTTTTAGGAAATCATAGAACCTTAAAATCAAATTCAACTATCCACCCATCCAACTTTGGACTCTTTCCATTTTTAGATTATTGAAGGACTACATTGAGTTCCTACGAGGCAACCTATGCCTTTAATTCCTCATTTTGTTGCACTTAAATCAATCTTGGGAAATAGGAAGTTATCTTTAGGATCCCTCCAATGTTGAATCAAAGGTTAGGAATAAGTCCCCTTATGTCTTGCATAGATTTGGAAAACTTCACATTTTTATTTATCTTTGCAATTTAGATTGCCCCATTCTTTAGTATCTGTAATACCCCCAATTTTGAATTTGAATGTATTTACTCAAAATTATGTAAATGATGCAAATATGCTAGTATGGATTCCTACTGCGAAGCTCAAGGCCAAGTCCCGACTAGTGAATGGGTAGGCAGGTATGATGTATGTATATTTTTATTGGACTATATGATTGACTTATCATGCCAATTTGAAATGTACGTAAATATTATGTTGGAAATTAATAAAATAGTCCAAGATGGTTGTGTAAAGAGCACTAGAGGGGATTTGATTTCACCATAGGGGAAGAGGAAAGGGGGGCCTATGGGAAAATAAATCTTTTGCCGCCATGTGTCAACCTTAGAACTCATACAAAATATTCCATGTACCTTAAATGAGCAAATTACCTTCTCTTGACTATTAACCCAGTCACTGAATGCATGTGTGAGTTTGGTGGGGAAAGTCTCTTCATGTAGTTATTGAAGCATGGGGGTGGTGAGAGTTTTTTCAGCTGTCAGGAGTCCTTTTCTTCCATGATCAGAAGATATGTCAGTTATATTTTCACCCTTATCTCATTTTCCCCTGGAGCCAACACTCAATCTATCATTCTCTCGTGCATGTTTTCTACACTACGTAGAGTTTCGTATTGTTCTTCATGTCCATTCTTGAACCCAGAAATTCAAATTTTGAAATAGAGCTAAATTCTCGAAGGGAAAATATATGGTTGTAGGTGATTAGAGAGGTTGGGAAAACTAGGAACCCTTACCAATTGATTTATGCTACATGTGGATGTTTTATAAGCCATGAATTAGTTGCAGGAGTTTCTCCAATAACATACAATAGTTTGGACTCTTATTGCACACATTGGTAAGCATTGTAAGGGTTGTATTTCCTGAGGGAACTGTGGATCAGTGAAGGGAAATGTCTTCCTTATGTTGTGTAAGGTTTTTGGAAGGAGTGACATGGCTATGATGGCGTAGTGAGATCCTTATAGAGCTTTGGATGAGCTTTTGGCTAAGCTTGGAGAGTAGAACGGGTTGTGGGATGAGTGATAGAAGCATGTACATGTTTCCTCTGCCATGGTGGCCTCATATAACAAAGTGGTCGTGGCCTATCGACATAAATAATATATGATGGACAGAGTGCCCATGGCTAGGTGGAAAATGTGTTATGCAACCAAGTCCTAGAAATAGCATAAATATAAGAATAAAGTAATCCACACCTTAATAATGAAGAACAAAGATGAATAGAAATCATATTCAAGGGAGGAACTTCCTTACACATTTACTAAGTAAACAAGGCAAGACAAGATACAATGATGACTAAAATGGAAATATATCCTTCCTATCTATAGGATACAAAGGTGTACCATAAACAATTGGTAGACCTACTAGTAGAGCCAAGATGACATCAATAATATGTAATACACCATCATATAGGGGGTAATGAGCCATACTATAGGGTGTAATGTGCCCAAAAATCATGGCTTAACATTCCCCTCCCCTTCAGATAAGTGTTGTCCTCAACGCTTGGGTAGTTGTGGATGAATCTATATGAAGGACTCATCTTCCCATGGCGAATCTACAACTACTAAGTTCTTCCACTTGATGAGGTACTCAGTAATGCCTCGATCTCGTAGTTGTTTGGTCTTTGTTTTGATTATTTGTTCAGGTTCCCATATGATTTTTCCTTCTTCAAAACTCCTTTAATGACGATGTTGATATGCTTGTCATTTCATCATGTTTTTTTACATGTTCATCATTTGGAGAACTGCTTGTTGGTGCTCTATGCAATCTTCCATTTCTTGAACTGTAGATTTTTCTGGCACTGCTTCAACAATGTGCTCCATTTCATTATTCTGGCCATAAGGGTATCGATAAGGTCTGATGCTAGAAGGGACGCTTCCTGGAGTTAAGTGAATAACATGGTCCAGATTTTAAATAGGTGGAAGACTTATTGGAATATCTTCAAATATCTTGGAAGGCTTATTAAGGACCCTTCAGAAATATGGGGAAATAGGGCCTTAGATGTTTGAAAATATGGTAAGAATAAATTTGTAATTACACTTTGGTGTCCTTTGTTTAACAATTTTGTCATACCATTAGAGCTGATCATCTTGCTTGGTTTCCCTGCGATACCATTTAACACGATTTCTTTTCATTCCCAAGAATATTTCATGAAAAGCATCTAAAAATTAAAAGTCACCGTTCCCAATGATTGTAACCATTGAACCCCCATTGCAACATCAACACCACCCACTGGGATAGCAATCATGGGACTATTGAATACATATTCCCCCATAGTAAGATTCATATTATGGCATTTCCCTGAACAATTGATGGTTCCTCCATCTGTAATCATTACTTGAAATTTTGGTGTTGGATATACAAATCAATTGAGATTTTGGCTACTTTACAATGAATGAAATTATGAGTACTACAAAAAACAATCAACATCGTTACCTTCTTATTTTTTTTATCTATCCTTCGATCTTGAGAGTTTGAGGAGTGCTAATTCCATCCAAATCATGATAAGATATGGTGGGAGTAATCACTTATGGCTCGTCCCCTTGTGTTGGTTCATGTTCTTTTTGTTCTTACTCTTCACATTCTATGTAGAATAATTTATTTTCTCAACACTTATGTCCCTTACTGTACTTGTTGTCACAATTAAAGCATAAACCTTTTACTCTTATTTCCTCTAGTTGTTGAGTTGTTAACCTATTATGTGGGTTAGAAGAAGGAAGATAATTCTGTTTGTATGTGTTGGAAGTGGTATTTATAGTGTCCACCACCATATTTTTATTTTCAACATTGCTTGCCATCATGAAAGCCTTCTCCAAGGATGGTGGTTTGAATAAACGCACCTCATGTTGAACGTTATCCTTCAATGTTCCAATAAAGAGATCCAACAAATTATATTCTGAAATATTCTTCACAGTGAGACTTAGCTTTTGAAACTGCTTGATGTGCTCTGTAACTGGACCAATTGGCTAAAGAAGGTGTTGCTATCTATATTCACATAACATGCAATCAATTCTTCTGTGAATATAGACCAAGAGAAAATAGAATCCTTTTTACAGTCACAAATCAATGGGTACCATACAAATATTAGGTTCTAAATATAAGGATGCAATAGTTACCTTTTGCAAAGTTGGGACCTGGTGCATATCAAAAAATTGCTCCATCTGGAATATCCAAGTTATTGGATCATTGCCATCAAACTTTCTCATGTCTATCTTGGGAAGTTGAGTAACCCTTGCTGACCATCCCTGATGACTTCCATTACCATAATCATTTCCTCAATGAATATTTTTATTCATAGAATATTTCTCGATGTGGACATTATCTTTATCTTCCTGAGTATCTTGGAACACATAATCACCTGTAGGGGGAGTATCCCTTGAATTTTGTGTAAGATTAGAAATATTTTTCATATTTTCCATCAACTTCTCCTCTAAATTAAGTAAATCAACTATTTCTCATAGACCCTTTCATATTTTCCATTAAATTCTCCTCTAAATTAACAAAATCAACTTTTTTCACAACCCCTTTAATCATATCTTCCAATTGGGACACTCGAAAAGACAGGTCTTCCATTTCATCGTACGTTGGGGATGAATCCTATGGTGGTTTGAGTGGAGAGTAATTTTTTCCACTTCTATTGGGAGGTATTTTGAACAATATAAATATATATCAAACATAGGGTTCACCAAAAATATCCTTCACCTCAAAGTTATTCAAATTCAAAACAGTGTACCTTTTTCTAACCCTGATTGGAAGATTGTTTTATGGTCGACTTGGAACTGAGGTAAAATTAAAATTTTAGCTCCTTTGGATATGAAAATTTGTCCTATGGTATCTCGATGTTCCATCTTTCTGATGCTGCAGTTATGACCTAAATTGGATGCTCCAGCAGAAAGTTATTGTAAATATCCCAACATTTATTATTTTTGGTATACCTAGAAGAGCGAACGTGTGAAATATGCCATGTGTCCCATATTTTGTATATGAGGTTGAAAAAACTACCACACATACCCTGGTTCATCTTCTTTCTTATGGAACAAGTATCACTCTTGGATCTTGGATGCCCCAGATATGATATTTTTTCCCATAACCCCTCTTTTAGACTAGTAAAAAACCCTAGATTCCAAGGCTAGTATCTCTGAAACTGTGATGTCTCAGGACCTAAATTTTGGAATAAAGATAGCGCGACCTGTTCTAGAGGTGTGTTTTTAACCTTTATCTCTGAATCCTTGTAGACAAAAAGTTTGTAGAAAAAATGCAAAGATGACTCATTTTGCAGAAACCAGTCCCGAGGAAAGAGCTCTGACATAAAATGTTATGCAACCAAGTCACAGAAATAACATAAAAATAGAAGAAATAACATAAGTAATCCACACCTTAATAATGAAGAACACATATGAATAATAATACTCTTTGAGGGAGGAACCTCCTTACACAATGTACTAAGTACACAAGACAAGACAAGATACAATGATGACTAAAATCAAATTATCTCCTTCCTATATATAGGAGACAAAAGTGTACCATAACTAGTAGACCCACTAATAGACCCAAGCCAACATCAATAATATGTAATACACCACCATAAAAGGGGTAATGTGCCACATTATAGGGGGAAATGTGCCCAACATTTAGGGATTAACAAAATGGCTCTTACGCAATCAATTGCTTGGATCTTCTTTGTTTAAAGATAAGTATTTTTTGTATCTGACATGCAATGATTTTATTTATATTCCTGTAACATTTATGCATGTAAATTGTATTCCAATGTGTGTGTGTGTGGATTGAGTTATTTATGTTGTGTATTTTCATTTACGCATCTACACACACCATTTATATGTTCACAATTCGTAATCATGGCTATGGATGAAATTTAGATGCCCAATTTAGTTAATGTCCCCTCCTGTTGGTCGGAATGAGGGATGAGGACATTACAGAGTGGTATCAAAGCTTATGGTTGCAAAAACGAAGTTTTATGGTTCATAATGCACTCTTACATGCAGATATCTGGTTCTTTTAAGTGACGGATAAGGGAGGGAAATAATATTTTTGAATTTATTTCTAAATAACCCCTTAGGGCCAAAATATAATTCATACAATTTCAAAACTTTAAAATTTTGGTAATTTTAATGTGTCCCACCTATGCCACGTGGAAAAGTGGCATAGAGGAACCATGTGATCCCAAAGTATGATGTGGAGCCACCACATTAGGCCCGCACATGGGTAATCGTAGATGATTAAGTGCAAGGGTGGATGAAGATATGACTGTTGGATAATAGAGCAGATCAATGATCGTAGTTGATAGCGCCTCAACAACTTGCGTAATGGTTAGAAGTGGGAGGATGTAAATCTAATTGTTGGATGGCAGGGTATATTGATAGTTGTGGGCCACAACTCCTTGGAAACATGCATGGTGGGTAATAACGGTTGGATAATGATATGACCATCAGAGCTTTTGGGAGATCAATGGTCATAGCGCATAGTGTGTTGGTAAAGTTCCCGTTGGATAAAATGGATGAGAAAGGATTTCAACCAAAATTTCTCAGGGCATGTGTCCTATTTTGATTGACAACCCCTCCCCGAAGAATTTTTCAAAACCACTTTCCTCATGAGGAGTTACCGCTTTTGGCATCGTGAAAACCACCCATGCATTGGCACCCAAGCCCAGGTGGTATGGTGTCAGGCAACCGATGGAGGGTGACATGGGCACGCCACAAGGTAGGGGTGTGTCACGCCACATCAAGACCTTTCCAGGTCAACAAAAAATGAATTTTTTCTTATGCGCCAAATAGTGCGAACATGAATTATTTACAAAAAAAAAACTACAATGTTTCCCTCGACCCGCCCCTACAAGGCCCCTTGACTTCCATTCCTTTTTTTTTAAAATCAACAAAGTTGGATTGGAGTTTAACTGTGGCCATTGAAGCAACATAAAATTAGTCATATTTTGGAATAAGAGTGGGTATTATAGAACTGCCAAAACTTTTAGGTCCAAAGAAGGTGGAAAAGAGAAAAAGTAGGAGATTTCATAATTCCATAGTAGGTGATTCGAGCATCCGATGAGAAAATTAAAAATTGTCTAGTAATATTCATAACATCTATTATCTAATCCAATAGAGAAATTGTTCCATTTATCCACTATAGGTGTCTGAAGTTGGCCTCTGGGGGTTAAATGCACCTACATGAAATTTGTAGAATTTGGGAAAATTTGGAAATTTTGAAGGACTATAAATTTTACTCAAGAATCATAATTAAGCATACTATGATAGTCATTGGAGATATTATCCACGGGGAAACAATTTTACAGATTCAAACTATGAATTGGAGATTCATATGTTTCCATAATTTGATTAGAAAAGTGTCTTTAGCCATAATTTGACAAAAAATGTCAATATGGGTTTTCGAGAATGCATGATTTTTTTTATGAGAATGTAATAAAACTAACAAATGTGTTTGCATGAACACTTTTGCAAATTCACAGTCATATGAACCATTTTTTTTTGCAAATTCATCATGGATGATGCATAAGATCCTTATGAAGATGAGACAGATGCCATAGGAGAGAATATATAGATTGAGAATTTAGAGACAAAATCCAATGGTAGAAGAAACTAAGTGACTCCCCCATACATTGCATAAACCATGAGGACCCTAGAGGTGGAATCGTAGAGTTGTAGAGAAGATAATGGGAGGCTTCTCAGAGCTCAAGAAGATCAAAATAAACTAAATTTAATTGTGCTTCAAAGTTTGACATGCATCCAAAGGAAGATTGAATATCCATTTCAGTGCTAAACAATTATGCCAAAATAGGATATTCAAGTCCCATATGATAACTAAGCCTAGATCGTCTACAAACTTCCATACCATCTTTAAATGTGATATTTAGCCTTGTTAATAGAACAACCAACTTGTTTAGTTTCTTAAAGCAAATTTACTGATGAATTTTTATTTTTATTTTACCAATTACTTTATAAATGTCTCCTTTTTCCCTTCTGGATCCCTGTAATTTAAAAGAAAACCTTCATTGCTTTATTTATATTAAGAAAATTCCACGTGTTTAAATTGGTTGTATGGAGTCATTGCCTCGCTTCTTGTTGTAGAATATATTTTTCAACTAAAATGAGCAATGTTTGAATTAAAAGGTTGATGAAAACAACCAAAATAGCATGTTGTCCCAGAGTACAAAACTTCTCATTATCCATTAAAATTTCCCAAAGGAGCTTGTATCAACCTTAGATAATACTACTACAATATCCACTACATAATACTAAAAACTATATGTTCTAACATACTGACTCGACATGAGTATACAAAAAGAGACCATCATAAAAATATAAATTTAAAAAGGACTATGACGACTATGGATTTCCTGGAAATCCTTGTTTTCATCCTCTCCCCTGTTGAAAATTTCTATTGCAGTCGAAGCAAGTTGTTACAGTGAATCTTTGTCCAAAGCCCTTGAACCAACAAGCAACATATTTCTTGATTTCCATACAACATGCATACAACCAACATCTCCCAGTGAGCCTTAGAAGTAATAGTTCAATGTTATAGTTGAGCTCCCTACACATGAACTTGGGATTCCAAGTCGTTGAAGTGGGTATCCAAATGTGAGACGTGGGAAGAGACTTGGTCGATTGTGTAACATCCCGGTTTTGACCCCGTTGCATTAGATGTATGTGATGTATATATTGTAAATGATCATGGTGCGGAGCTAAAGGCCAAGGCCCCACCATTGATTGGTTATGCTATGTTTCGGATTTAAATTGTCACCGATGGTATATCGGGGCATGCAACATATATTAAGTTTTGTCATCATGTAAATATGCATCTTTAATTAAATGAACCCGACCAACTATGTTTGCGGCAACTAAATTGAGAAGGGGCATGATTTTCACAAGGATAAGGGTGGGGGAAATGTCAAACCTTGGGGAAATAGGGGAAAAATCCATGTGTCACCACCTTATCTTATCCAACCACCACCATTAAGAATGGCTGCTGTTAGTTGGGGTATTTATGGCTGGGAGTGGAGTGTGGCAGGACTGCCAGTCCTTGCCCACACGCACACTCCACCAGCGTGGTTGACCTCACAATGGCAAAAAACACCGCCATCCCTCCCGCGGACATTCCACTCTTTCCAGGACAGTGGTGAAATGCTCACGCACTTCGGACTATTGCGCATTCTCTCCATTGTTTGTTCATCTTCATGTAGGGACAATAGTTTGATTGTTCCCACGCACAGGCTTCTTTCGGTTTGGTCTCACGTAGCCAGGAGAGAGAAGTTGTCTCCACTGTCATTCACATTCTCCAAACAGAGGAATTGAATGTGTTTCAATCTGTATTTGGAATTGGTGTGAATATTCTCTTAAGCACTGGGTTCTGCGATGTGGTTACTCACGCAGCAAGCTGGGAGCCGTTCTGTCACTTTCACCCATGATTTCCCTATGAAGGGCCATTCGTGTTTTCGGCCGTGTGTATGTTTTTTTGTCCTTACCAATTTGTGGCCTGTACATATGTTTTCCTCTGCTCAGCTGTGAACTTGCTTTGTTCTTTCCATCCTCGGACTGTGTAAGTTCCTCGGTGACTTCATTGTTTAGAACGGGCCGCTATTTTTCCCCACGTTTGTTGGTTGTGTTTGCTGTGGTCTTCTCTACGTTTTAGGGACTGTTGTAATTCATTTGGGAGTCATTTTGGCCATGATAGGGCCAAGAACGACTCAGGAATCGTCTTCCTTGTTTTAAGCTGTATCAGCTGATTGATTGCATGGGTGCAATGGTTGGTCTTCGGACTGTGTTGGGAGCAGGGATGGAGGCTTGGTTTGCTTGATAAACCTGGTGTGTTTGGAAACCACACAGATAGAGCTAGAGGGCTGGCTTTCTTCTCCACAATCCCTGAATAGCACTGGAAGGGAATGCAGGGCCTGAGGGACTGTGCATCAGAGAAGGGACTGATTCCTTGTGTTAGGTGTGTGTGGGTGTCTTAGAAGTCGGGCTAGTTCTGGTGTAGGTGTTCCTGGCTCTGTAATGGGCTCACCAGCTTAGCATTTAGCCTTTCCCAACTCATGGATGGCCTGATAAACCCAACTGTGTTGGCTTGGCTGTGATTTGTGCACCCTTGGCTATGTGTAAGCCTGCTTGTTCCTTATTCCTTGGAGAATCATGCCCGGCTCGGGGGTGGCAGCGTTGCTGAGAGATCAAGGAGAACACTGGCCTATGGTTGGGTGGAACGTTGCAACGACATAGCTGGTTGCAGAACGAGTTCTTCATAAGATAAGTGATCTTGTCCATTTTACTTCTGCAATCATATTTACTATTAATGAATATGGTGAACATGTTGAATGCTTGTATGAACATATGTTGCTTCCGCTGTGTATGATAAATGATTATGTATCTGTGTATGATAAATAATTGCATTTGTGTATGTTCTACTTCAATGCATTTTTTCAGGATTTTTATGAATGCATATGTTTATGGGGCTGGTAGCCGGATGGTTAACGCCATGGTCGTGTCCTCTTCGCCGGTCGGAAGGGTTGGGGACACTACAGATTGCAACCATAAATCCTACAATATGAAAATTCAAACGCCTTGTCATGTTTTTAAGTTCCCTAATATCACTCTTTACATCACTCAGGCCCGAACCCCATTTTGTATTTTCCATGACTATAACAATAGGCAAATACCTCGCCCTCCAATAATGGCATCAAGAGAAGTCACCCTATAGAGTACGCATCCCGACCTTTCGACCAAACCATGAGCATAGACAAACTAAAGACAAGAAAAATAAAACAAAATACCTTCTCTCCTTTGTGGCCCTATCCGCTAAGGCGCAACCAAATTGAGGCTCCTCCTTCTCGTGGATAAGATATTTCCAACCTAGGTTATCCATAGGCAGTAGGCAAAGCCAATGAGAGCACCAAAAAACAAACCTTCAAAGTCAAGGTAAACAAACAAGATAAGCCTCGAGAGTGTTCTATCATGTGTGAACATAAATGAGGGGATGAGCCCATGCTCAATGCATTAAGGCTACACTAGGTGGCTCACATGATAAATTGACTCATATAATCCACATTTAAGACTTGTCTTAACTCATAAGGGAGCCACTGATATTCCAGGCGCCCCCCATTTTTAATAAAAAATCCCCTTTCCAAGAGCATGGCTTGGTTTGCAAGATGATCGACCTCCAAATTATCATGTTAGTGAATGTGAACGATGTTAGATTGCCTCATTTCCTCCAAGAGATTGTTTGTTCAATACATTAGTCTCTCTATGGCCATGTCTTTTCTATAAAAAAAATCGTGCTTGAGTGATAACCATAAGAGATTTCCCAACATTATGACTTTTTGAATGACAAGAGAGATGGTGTTTTCTGGTCCCATGAATAAGGCATATCTCTTTGCATAGTTCTTAGTTGCTAAGCACATACCTCATGCGAAGGATACTACTTGGTTTCCATTGGGATCCAAAAGGTTCCCACACACCTACTGCCCCATGCTAATGTCCCACACTTATTGTTGTTTCTCATACTCTAACTTATTTACAATTTAGTTAAAACACTATCTTGAGTACTTTCCATTTAGAATATATAATTCTTTGAAGTCAAATTGAAAAGCTAAAATACTAATGATTTTGGGTTTCTTTAGGCTTAACCTATCAAACACACTCTTAACATTAGAGTTATATAACTATCCTAGAGTTATGTTTAATTCTCAACTTCACTACTCTATCAAAAACAACATCTTCCTTGTTGGAATTAGGTTCTTGTATTTCCCCTTCCTACGCAGATTATGATTTGCTTCCTCCTTATATTTCTAGGTTTTGACCCCTTGAATTAGTTAGAGGCCATGGCACACTTTACTCCTTTACATGGAGTTTGTTGGGGTTTGACTTCCTTTCATGTTAAGAGGATTTTAAAATTTCCTTGATTCTTCCTGGTTTTTTTTTTCATGCTCTTTGGCTTTTTAAAATAGTGTTTTACTGAGATATTTATTTATGATACCAATTACACTTTAATGGAATTCATTTATACTCCAGTCTATAGAGATTGATCCATAGTCATAATCGAAATGACTTTTAATAACCCATTTTGAAAGTACCCTCATATGTTTGATTCATCTAAAATGTCTCTGACATATTTTTGTATTTCTTTTAAGATTATCGTGTTCTAAAAAATATAACGAGAACAAGTTTAACTTAAATTGGTAAAATAATTGGAACCTCTTCCTCCAAATCAAGGATCAAAGACCATCAAATTAAATTATGTTATTAATCCCCCAAAACCATAAACTTCTCTAGCATTTATATGTTACATATACAAAATAATTTCCCTTTATACAATAATAATAATAACTTATTAAACATTATTTTTCCAAAGTTAATAAATCCCACCTTCCCAAAGTTATATGCATAAATTTCCAATCCATACAATTTTTAGAAAATAGGATTTTGCTTTGTGAAACCATACTTTAAACCTTCAGTTTCTTATTTACATAACTTTATATACTAAAAAAAAGAAGAGCTACATGCAACTTAGTCCCTGCCTTGTAATGTAAAAGAAAAAATTAATATTAAATATCATTTAAAAACATATTTAAAAAAAAAAACAATGCTATTGAGTTAACAAAATTAATATATGTTTAAAGGACAATAATATGCAAACGACAAAGACACCTAAGCAAAGTTGTAAAAAAAAAAAATTTCTTTAAAATACAAATTGATGGAGATATACAAAGACAACTAAGTATATTTGTCAAAAAAATTCTTCAAATATAAAATGATGATACATTACATATCATTAAAAAACTTCAAAACCACTCTTCATTATTAGCATTGCTATACACATTATCCATTGCAAAATATGGGCATCACAATATGCCAAATCTAGTTTATTCTAACCTATTTAATAGGCCATGTAAACATTTACCAACAAGGAATATTGCTCAAATTGCAAAACACAACTAAAGTTGCACATGGCTTACTCACCACACAAAAAACCAAAAAATTATAAGTTCAAAAAATAGTGATAATCGTTGAGGAGCACATACTTTGGCACTTGTTACATGGACTAAACCATGATGGTTAGTCAGGTAATGCCTATCACTGTGAAGTCTGCAACTCAATTATCATTCATATAATTAAGAAAGAATAGTGTTCAGAATCTGGACAAAAATGCAACAAATGCATGGAGTAGATGAGCTAATGAGCAGGATCGACATAAAATAAATTGTTTCAGAAAATTACTTAAGAGCTAGCAAAGCATCTTGAGATACAAAAAAAAGTGCATTCACTTCAGAAAAATGTACTATTCAATACAATTTATGCAACCAAAAGGTGACCGTGGGCGTCCTTACCTGATTTTGGGTTGAACTAAAAATAATTGGCACACGAGGACAATAATGTCTTAACTCATCCACCGACTGGAAAACAATTGAATCAAATTTCTTTTAGAAGAAAGTATTTCCATGCACTAGATAATAGCAACAAAACAACAAATTATTCAATGGTCTTGATGCTATATAACCATGAATGTAAAATGGCCTAGAAAATTGATATCAATACTTTCTTAGAAGCATTTTCATAGCTCGCCTAACTAATTCATGAAAATGCCAGGGCAAACATATATGCTTCTCTACAACTAAGTGGCCTCAACCCATTGTAATCCTCTGATTGTAATCCTCTTGACTTGGAGAGACAAATATAAAAAACCATCCTCAAACATATTTCATATAAAATTACACCAAAATCATGCATCATTAATCACAATAAGTAAGAAAGTGTGCAAAGGAATATGGACGAAAGGCTTCCATGAAGAGTATTGCAACCAAACGATGGAAATTATGTTGTTGAAGATGTAGACATGAATTCTAGTCACCAAACATCTTGTTACGATTTAGGCAATTTAAGAAAAGTTACTTGCGGTATCCCACAAGCCCAAATTGACACTGTACCCATGAATAACAACAATTGTACTTAAGTTGTCAAGCACAATTGGAATGTGGTCCTGCAACAAATCGAAAGCCTAATAATTTACTCAACAAATAATCCATATCAATATAGAAACCTTTCAAGGTAGTCCAAAGGTGTGGCTATAAATGAATTTAAATTTACCAAAGATTCCAGACTCGAATCATCAAGGCATAAGAGTAAGAGTTGTTTAGGGCTTCGAAGTTTACTCAGTAAATAAATAGAAAGTACATTAGTATGAAAGTTTAAAATGTCTATATGATGCACATTTTCTTCGAAGTACACAAATGATACTAGTTACTATGTATTACAAAACTCCATTGATTCTATGACAATTAACATGTTTATTGGTTTGTCAGCCATGAACTTGGGTATCAAATTATCTTTTATAGATAGCAAACTGAGTCAGACTCGCACGACAGACAGTTTAGTTAACTTGACTAGTATTTGACTCATGAGTGCAAGGTATATTGGCAAATCAAACTAGCAAAAATAAATAAAGGCTGAGTCAAACTCATAAGAGTTGACTTAACTTTGTTTCCACAAAGAGTAGAGTCAACTTGGAAAAGGCTTTTGTTTTATGGTTCTCGGCATATGGTAACTAAGGTAATTAGATGGAGAGCATTAGTTTTGGAGTACTCCTCTCATCAAAATAGCATTTTATGCAACCCTACTATTTTGAACTCATGTGAATGCAACAAATAGAAGTGTTCTTGATTCTGTTGTTGTTAGAGAGGTGTAATTCTTGGGTTTTTGTAATTGAGTTGTGTTTGGAGGTTTTTGGTTCAGAGAGTAAATAGTGCATACATGGTTTCAAAAGTCAAATGCATGAAACAAAATAAGTCAGAATGGCCAGCGATGCACACTTAGAAAATGCGATGCTTGGTGCCTCGAATAAAAAGGATTCATGAAAAAGAATCAAAATGTAATGAGACTGTGGGTCTTTCATCTATTCCATGTCCAAACAAAAGAAAAAAAATCTAATTGAGGCTAAAGGGAATATGGATTGGAATGGGGAGGAGATTTAAAAAAGGAAAGATCAAAGTTTGAATTTCTTGATCCTTTGGTCATACAATATACTGATTTAAGGAAATCAAGCGATCCTTTTTGTGATCAGAGGACTTTGCACATCCCCAATCATGTCTTAGAAAAAATGTATGCATGTGAGGAAAAAAGTACTAGAAAATAAAAAGTTTGTATAAGGAGTCTGGACACAATGCCATTTTTTGAAATGGTAGGTTTGAGGTTCTCATGAAGCCTTCCAGAGTTGGAAACTCTTTCAAAGAGTGCATCATCTTTAATCATAAGTTTTGTTTGTTTTTATTAGCAATGGATTATGCTCAATACTTATCATTTGATGTAGAATGTTGGTCACCTTTACCCCATGCTTTCCATAGATCACAGTATATTCTCTATTTTCATTTAAATCAATGCAACTATGAGCTGCCTATTCAGAGTGCATCAATATTTCTCAGAATAAAACTCAGCTTGGAACTCAGTTTACCTACAACTGACACTTCCTATTGTTGTCACTAGTGCTTATAGAAAATGCATCTTTCCATATGTTATTTCCTTACCAACTTACAATTACCCATTGACACATGCCTTGGTTAATGTTGAATAATATAACATCCCTTCCTTGGACCAACAACCCCTCTCATAACTAATGCTTTTCCTTTTTGCAACTGTGATTTGTCCCTTCCAAGTAATGTTTAGACATATTGCAACTGACTACTATGCAAAAACCATTGATTTTGTACACAACAAAAGCCATTCAAGTAATCAAACATATTCCATATCATGAGAGAGTGATAACAAAGAAAATAATTTCAAGTAGAAGGTCATCACCTAACATTTGGATCTGGATTCTTTGATTTGAAGAAATTGCCAAACTTTTTTATTTACATATGAGATTGTCTAAAAAGGATAAATAATGCTATGTTTTGCATGGTTAATATATCTTCGATTAATAATGTTAACAAATATTACATAGATCTGCTTGGTCTAAATAGAAGATAACACATTAGATCTCCAAAATTACACTTTTTCCATGAATGAAAAGCAGATGACGTGGATAATAATTTCCCAGTTATCATTACCAATAATCCCCATAAGAGCATTTTCCATTCCTAAAATGATGGAAATGGCTAACATCCCTTACAACAATTTCTTATGGAGCAATCATTTATGGAGATGTATGACACGGTAGAGTAGCAGTCACCAGTCACCACACACAAAGGTTTTTAATCATTGGGATAGGTTTACGAGGGAAATTATTGATAGGTCCAAATGAAGTTGTCGACTTCTCACTATGGTGACAAATAATATGAACAAATTGATAAACTATGCATTCTCTCTCTGCTTGCCTATGAAATACATGGATATCCCAATGCCAAAAGTACGTCAAATTACAGACTCAAAATATAGTGCATCACAACCCTAGAAACTTTTGTTCAAGATTGAATATGATATGAGATTGAAACACGCAATGATCCCTACAAAGATCCCAAATCCTTATTATTAAGTAATGTTTTCATAAGAGTTGATCTACAATGCCTTCAAATCATTCATCAAGAAGACTTGAAGCTATTGTTAGCCCTAGGACAAGTTAGGCTGACTTCAACCAAAATTCTGCTTGGGAAGATAAAGAATCTGGCTGCAAGTCAGAAAAGAGAAGCTGCAACGAAAGCGTAGCCACGACGAAAGGATTGGTGACAAGAGAATTTGCGACGAAAGAGTAGCCACGATCGAAGGATTGGCAATAAGAGAAGTTATGACAGAAGAAACCACAACAGAAGAAAAGCAGAGAAGTGAAAAGGACAACTCGGATGATCGTGGGTAAGGAGTTTGTTATAATAAAGCACACTTTTGTTAATAAATAATCATTGTATTTTGGGTCGATTGTGCCTATTGTCAGTTGTAACTGAATGTACGAGAATAGAAATGACAGCCTGTCAGCTAACAGAAAAAGAGTCAGTTGATTAGGACAAGTAGAAGCTTATAAAAGGGCAAACACAAGCTGTGTGTGGGACTGATGTTAGTTATTGATTGTTGTTAGAGAAGAGAAGAAGATAGCCTATTAGCTAGAGGAACAGTCAAGGCTGTGTGCATATCGATCGAGGAGTGAAGGCGAGAGGAAGTAACTAGACATAAAACCTGAGAGCATGAGAGGAGAGAAGTCTATCTGAATGGTAAAGAATACCTAGAAAAGAGTCTGCAAGCTGAGTGCGTAAACAAAAGTTTCTAATATATTTCTCATGCTAGATGAAGAGCACCTTGGTGCTTTTTCCCAGATGGGTTTCCACGTTAATGGTTGTCTATGTGTATAATTGATTAATGTGCTTATGTCTGTTCCATGTATGTTATAAATAAGTAAATTTGAATGTGTCACTCTACATTTGTTTATGAAGAATCCCTCATTTGTGTCTGTCGCACTGCTTATTGAATGAATATGTAATAAGGTTGTTAGGTTTATTATTATAATATGTGTCGATTGGTAATTAGACTGGTTTCTTGAATGAAAAGACAAGGGATAAGAAGTATAAACTTTGGCTTCGGTCGAGCGTTGTGATAAGGTATAGCAATAGTAGAAATCCCCACCTAACTGCACACACCTGGTTCTGGAAGTTCCCCATAAGGATATCTCAGGTGAGACCACATCTGCGTCGCGAATGCTACCGATTGAGCCCTGCTCTGTCAGGCTAATATTTGGGTCTTTATTGACAACTGATGATATGAACTTGGGTCGACTGGAGGAGAAAGCCAACAACTATCATGGCGATAGAATCTACATACTTTTTAACAAAAATAACACATACATAAAAAATAAAAAATGGAGCGCTATATGAGATCCATATCTGCATGTGGTTCCTCCGTTTCTCCACTTGGGGTATTCATTTCTAGCCTTCAAAGAGATACCCAAGTGAAGATGTACCCCCTAGTATAGAATGCACCTTCATAAAGGGTTGATCTTGAATTAAAACAATAGCCTCTTAGAGACACCAAAAAAACAAATCCAAAGACCCACTAAAACACAAGAAGATGCTGAAAGAGCAGTAGACAAATATCATATGAAAATAAGAAAGAAAAGATAAGAACCCACTTATAGTAATGAAATTGTCGTTGTTTTGCACATTAGCCATATGATAATTATTTGTGTTTCTACTCACTTGTCCTTTAGGCTATGTTGCAGTAGTAGGAGGAGGAGGCCGAGCCACCTTGGGAGCCACTACCACCTATGGGGTAGGGGGGATTTGGTCCCTCAATAGGTATTGTGGGTGGTGGCGTATCCTAGCCAAATAGATACCCCAAAGAACTCTACCCCTCTCCACTGCTCACACCATGACCCATGATTGACTGAAAACTCTTGTTGCTTGCTTGAGATCCAAGAAACTAAAAGATGGCTCCTCTGCAACTAAAATACAACTATACAATACCAAACTTGAAAGACACGTAGACAACACTTAGAGCAAATAACGAATGTCAGATGAAATAACAAAAATACAACAAGATCAAAAGAAAATTAAACTCAAACATCAAAATAACATTACAACAACCTGCAAGCCATGGGACACATATAAACCCAAGTGAAATTTGAACTCTTGACCACCTTTACAACAAGTAACTTCATATAAAACAATGCTAATGAGCCACATCCATGTGGTCTTCAAAAGTTTCCCAACATATATTGAAAAACTTTTTTTTAATTGTTTTTTGTCAAATTTTTTAATGTTAAATTTTATAATATAACACCAAAAAACCTAAGTAATGAAATATTAAATGTAAAATAATGAAAAAAACCAAAAACAATAATCTCTCTCCCACAATGACTTGGTTACATTGTTCCGTCTTAACGAAAGGATTTTCTCGAGAAGTCGAGGTTTTTTTTTAAGTTAAGCTTGCCCACCACGGTTTGGTACAAACATGAGATTGAAAGAACGTGAAGTGTTTATATGAACCATGGTTTGGTTCGAGTGTGATAAAAAATCCTAAAATAGAAATTCTTTAACCTTGCCCTAAACCGTTGGAGACAGTTTAGAGAATCGAGAATCCAAATTTAAACGGTGGAAGAAAATAATCCAGATGTAAAGTGGACCTTAATAAATGTAATACCTTGACCACTAAAATAATATCTACCAATGAGGTGGCGTCATCAAATGTGTTGATCTGTATTTAAAACACCCAGTAGACCCTCCCTCTGGAAAGTACTCATACAATCCAAAATTCTTACTTTGAGAACTTTTGTGAATTCCCAGTATCACCAAGATAACAAAATTATTTTCGACATGACTAAAGCAAACGTGAAGCTAAAGCAGGAACAGCAGCCGAGGGAGACTCCGAAGAAGACGATCGAAACTAACAAGGTTTTCATCAAGATGTCAACAAAATGTTGTTTTGGCTTCTAGATCCTGAAGGAGTCCAGGTTTGTTTTGTGCATTTCACTGTTACAGAGAAAATCATTGAAAAAAGGCGATCCAATTCATGTTTAGGTTTGGATCCATATTAAATTTCAGCACAGATTTGTTTTAGAGCATTCAATTGTGGAGAAAACCAACTAAAACGACAGCTGAAGAAGGATATCCGTGTGTGGGTATTCTGTTTAGGCGTTTGTGTTTGCATTAAACTGTACCTTTAATAATGGGTTCCAGAGAGTTTAATGTTCCTCCGATGAATTTTAATACGGGTGGTGGCATTCCTGTGTCCCAGCCGAGAAGGCCTGCAAACCCTCCTTTTCAACCCCAGATGAGGCCTATCAATAACCCAAATCTTCAATTCATGTCATTTGACGTTGGATCTGCACCCTCGTCATTTGCCCCACCTCCTGCTTACAGAGGGAACAGCTTTGGAGCCTTTGAAGACGAGCCACCCCTGCTGGAGGAATTGGGGATCAATACCCGTCTCATAACAAAGAAAACCTTAAATCTTTTGAATCCCATCAGAGTGAATCCCAATCTACATGAGAATGCAGACCTGTCAGGCCCATTTTTATTCTGTATAGCATTTGGGCTTTGCCAACTTCTAGCAGGAAAGCTTCATTTCGGGGTAATTTTGGGCTGGATGACAGTTGCTTCCCTGTTCCTCTATGTTGTGTTCAACATGTTGGCAGGGAGAAATGGTAACTTGGATCTGTACAGATGTCTGAGCTTGGTGGGCTACTGTATGCTGCCAATGGTGATTTTCTCGGCATCTGCGCTTTTTATCCCACCTCAAGGAGTTGTCATGTTTGTCATGGCGGCATTGACTGTGCTTTGGTGCACAAGAGCTTGCAGCAGTTTATTGATTGTCTTGGCATCTCACGGTGATGAACACCGAGGCTTGGTGGCATATGCTTGCAGTTTGATTTACATGCTTTTCTGTCTCCTCGTGATTTTCTGAAAGGTATTTGTTTCAATGGCAGAAATCTTTTGTAGTAATTGTTTGGAACAGGAGCAGGTGGAGAAAATTTCCATTGCGATTATTGTGGGCTCTGTAAACAAAATCCGCTGTCAAGTTTTTGTAATGTTGTATGGAAGGATTTTTTAAAAACGTGACAAAACTGTATTGGAACGACTGTGAAATCTATTGCTATATTTTCACCATTGAGAATTGCTTTGATTTTTTGAAATCTTAACAGAAATCGTGGTGTCTTTATAGTAATCTTTCTGATCCCTCTGCTTTAATTTGATTTGTAGGCATTCTATTTTTTAAGATAGATCTGTAATGCTATACAGTGCAGAAGAGAATTGCCCTCAACAAACTGCTTACTACCATGGATAAATTTGACGTTAAAATTAAACTACTTATAATTTCTTGTAAATAGTAATAATTCTACGCATGGTTGTGGTACGTAAGTTTCCTGATGCTGCGTGTGATGCAAAACTGCTCTACGTGGGAATATATTGGATTTGGGATCTCTCCAGATTTATTTACACTATTGTTGTGGTGAGCCTAGTGGTCATCTATTGCTATTAACTTTTGTGGTATCAGTTCTTGATTTTTTCAGTCTTCTATGCCTATTGGTTACCCTTTTACCAATGACATTAGGCTTTCTTGACATGAATTTAAAAGCTTTTGTTTGGCTTCCTGTGAAAAACATATGTTGATAGACATTTTGGCTTTTTGAGAACAAACTTTCTTTTCGTAGATATGTTACTAGTTAGTAGTTATCAATAACTTTTGAAAACTTGTTTGTGTTTTTATATCCTATGTTTTGGACTACTGAGATGCAGTCCATTATCAGGTAGCAATGATCACTCACACAAAGAGGGATGAGAAATATAAAAGGGATCCTTTACATTAATACATAGCTTCCATGGAAGAAAGGTCAGTCCATATGATCAGTGTTAGTAGCCGTGTTTTAAAAACTGGTCCGGCTGGAACCGGAACTGGCTGGGTTGACTGGCCAGACCATCTCCAACCCTGAACCAGTAGAACTCGGCCCGGGTTCGGTACCGAACTGACCAGCCAGATGCCTGAACCGGTTGGTTCGGTACTGATCCGGCCGGTTTGGTACCGAACCGCTCTGAACCAGCTGAACCCCACTAAAACCGGCCGGGTTCCTCGTTGAATGTTTCACTGTTTAAAAATAAAACTAACCCTAAACAGGTTTCGTAGCACTGCTTTTGCACCACTTGTTTTTGCACTGTTTAAACCATAGTGGAAAAAATCGCCGATGTCCCAAAAAATCACGATTTTTTCTGGCTGCCAATTTTTTGGCCCGAAAATAATGCGATTTTTTCAAAAAATCGGACATCGCAAAAAATCGGCAAAAATCGGAAAAAACGAGAAAAAATTGGGAAAAATCGACAAATAGGGGAAAAAATCAGTAAGCAAATTTTGACCCTATTGAAGTACAAAATTTGTATTTTTTAATGCTTGCTGCGGTTTGCCGATTTTTGCTGATTTTTTCGTCGATGTTTTCTGGACCCTTGCCGATTTTTTGCCAATGCCGATTGTTTCCACTATGGTTTAAACTTTGAAGTATCATTGTGTCATCAAATTGTGGAGGGTATTGATTTCAAGGAACAACTCACATTTCGAAATAAGAAGTTAGCATAATATTAACAATAATAACCAATCCTTCAACATGAAAATGTAAGTCCATGACACCATGTCAATCCAGGATCCAGATAACTGAACTTTGAAGACAACTTCAATCCCCTCATACTATATTCTTAGATGGAACTCTCTTTTCACATTACTTCAAGTCTGCATGTGAACTTTAAGTATTTAAAGTTGAATCAAGGAAGACACCATATTTCTAGCATAACAAGAATCCTCCTTTTAAGGGAAATCAGACAGATTATATAAATAATCTTTAATCATATTACAATGTATTGCTCATATTTCTGAGCAATGAAAGAAGCATTTTTGTTTTTTCTATTTCCCTTAAGAGGATATTGATGCAAAGAAACAAGTCTGAACTGACTTTTGCAAGCAGCAGAATACGAGTGTTCTTAATGAAACTGTGTATCCGAGACTTGAAATAATGGAGTTCTTGGAAGAAACCTGAGATAATAGAGCCTCAGTGATATTGTATTTTGTTTCAGAATCTGAGATATTGTAGTGTACTTGGTGCCATTTTGTAATTATGACCCATAAATTGTTTATGATATTAATATATAGATATATGAGTATATTTTGCATATCATGTTTCTATTGGTTTGAAATCATAGCTTGGAATGTCATATATATATTTTTTATTAAAATTGAATTTTTTAATGTATTTTTGAATAGTTCGAGTCATTGAAATCAAACCGCTCTAGTTCATTACCGGTGCTGGTTCTGGTTCGAGTTGACCCTCAACCGGTTTGACTCCCGGTTCCGAGTTTTAAAACATTATTAGGACTGGCTGATGTAGACGCTTCATCCCCTGAACTGAGGGCTGACTTGGACTGGAGTTGTGAACCGGCTGGTCACAACTGGTTCACACTAGTTCCGTGGGGAAAAATGAAAAATAAGGGAAAAAACAATAGAAAAACCCCTCCACCCTCCCTCTCAAACCTTAAAACAAGCAAACTTTATCCTTTTGGTGTCTAATGGTTGGATTCACATTGATGTGCACAAATATATATATATATATATATATATATATATATGTATGTACTTTTAAGTAAACCGGTTCACTGGCTGGTTCTGGTTTCGAACTGGTCTGACCCTCGACTGGTTTTGGTGCTGATAAATTTGCATATGATAAGGCAATAAGCTCACTGGATACCAATCATTTCAATACTAAACCAGAGCAACTCTATTCTTGTTACTCTCATTCTATAATCTTGTAAAGTGGCCTCCACGATACTATTCATCACTGAGATAGTGATAGAGTGAAATAGATCACGAAACGTGATTTACCATTTTTTGTTTTTTTGTCAATAGTTTTATTTTATTTGTCTTTGACTCTTTTGTTTATTTAAATTTATCTATTGCATTAGTTTGCTTTGTCTGGGTGTGTGCTGAAAAACAGTGTGTTATTCATCTGCAATGTCGCTAATGATTCTTTCGTTTACACATATGTTATACTTATGCCATGATTGACATGAAAAGTGAGAATTTTTTTGTGAAAGTTTGTTGCTGGCGGAGTTTAAATGTCACCTCTGTTTGACATTAGAAAAATAATTGCTGGTTATCCAACGACTTTTTTTTTGGTAAATAAACAAGGACTGTTAGTGTACAGAAGGAGGCACTCAGCAACGATTTTCAGTCACAAAACAGTGAAATTTTAGTTTAGATCTTGGCTCCCACTTTTGCAGTTCAGACATAATATGGTTCCTAGTCCATATCCATGTTTTCAGGGACACATATAGCTGGAAACTAATTAGTGGAAGCATAAACACAATACACAGGTAGTTATTGCTTCAAATCAGCTTTTCATTAAATAATCAAAGCTTTCAAGGAATCCTCCACAAGTGGTCAAACTAACAGTTGTAGGGTACACCCAAAAATAGATCTGCTCAACTACTGAGAAATTCTGCTGGCTGGAAAATGAAGAAATATGCCTATTGTCCTTCTATACGGTCCTGCCCATATGACAGTATGGATCTATCTGTACGGAATCCTGCTCCTAGGAGCAATTCCTGATCGCTCCCTCTCGTAGCGCACTTTGGGAGCGAAGCATTAAGGGGGAGGGCACTCCCCGGCAGCTCAGCTCCTGAGCATCTATTAATGTTTGAGTGAACCATCGAGGTCTCCTAACAGAACTGGTAGGAGCTGGTGGCTCGTCCTCTATGCCCGAAGGTTGCTGCCTTGAAGTGGAATTCATTGGTGACCTTGGATCAACATTTGGAGCTTCTTGCTCCTCATCCTCTGTCATTGGAATAGGCTCATGAGACTTCTTGGATGCAAAGTTGTCCTCAAGCTTTATATCCCTGATTACAACTATCTTTCTCTGCTTTGAAATAAAGAACTCATAGGCTTTTGAAGTCTCACTGTAACAAAAAAACCCTTCCTGCTGGAGGGCTCCAACTTGGTCCTCTTCTCTATTTGTATATGGATATAAACTGGTCAACCAAAGATGCAACAACGACTCATCTTTGGATTCACATCAGTGAATGCCTCTTCTGGTGTCTTGTCCTTCAAGAGCTTGTGAGGACATTTGTTCTGGAAATTGCTGTGTTGCATGCTTTTACCCATAAAAATATCCACAAATCTTGGTCATGTATCATGGCCTCAGCAACCCCTGTGATGGATTGATTCTTTTGCTATACAACCTCGTTTGTTGTGGGTTGTACGGGATAGTCAGCTCCCTCTTGATTCTTGCATCCTTGCGGAAACCCTTGAACTCCTTGGAGGTATACTCACCCACATTGTTCGATCTCAAAACTTTGATCTTCTTCCCTATTTGGTTTTTGACTAGAGCTTTGAACTCTTAAAATCTGCTAAAGGCCTCATCCTTAGTCTTTAGGAAGTAGATCCAAGTTTTGCGAGATAAGTCATCAATGAAGAAAACATAGTACATGCTTCTTGTGAATGATGATGTTGACATCAGTCCACATACATTAAATGCACTAGGTTTAGAATGCTCTTAGACCTATGCTTGCTGCTTGGGAAAGCAACCTTGGCATGCTTGTTATACGTGCACCCAATGCATACTCCTTGCTTCTTAATGCTGAACTCTAGAAGACCTGTGACTATCTCCCTTAGAATAGGCAACACACTATGATATAGGTGCCCCATCCTCTTGTGCCATAACTCGCACAAGGTGTCTGTGTTATGAACTAGGGCTCAAATAGGTTCACCCTGTAACCTGTATAAGTTGCCATCCCTAATCCTAATCACTTGAGTTGATTCTGGGCTAGATTCCTTCGGTCTGATAAGGACTTGTTGGTTATTGAATTATAATTTTACTAATAAAGCCCTTATCTTTCACATTTGAAACAGGAATCAAATTCTTTTTGAGACCTGGAACAAACAACACATTGTCAAAGTATAAAGCGTTACTTGACTGGAGTTGGAAAGAAATGGTTCCAACTCTTGCTATTGCATACTTGACATCATCACCAAGCTTAACTTGAACTCCTCAGACGTGCTCTTTTAGACTTGACAAATAATTCCCGGGCTGGTGTCATATGCCTAGATGCTCCACTGTCCACATACCAAGCATTCCTTAAAACCATGCTTGTAGAAAGCCAAGATACCATCGAGAAATCCTTTTGGAACTTCAATGCAAGCTCGTTCATCTGAGTTTCAGCTAAGGCTGCTACCTGATTTTGTTGCTGCTTCATTTACCCCTCTTCTTTGGACATTGTGATGCATAATAGTTGTGCTTATGACATATGAAGCACTTGATTTTACTCAAGTCTCTTATTGTGAGGTTGACTCTCCACTCTTTACCTTACCCTTGTTGGGTCCTTTACCTTTGTCCTTCTCTGTTTGACCAAATAAGGCGTGGTCATTCTCACCTACTTGCTTGCTGGTCTTTGACTCCTGAGTCTCCTCTTGGATATAGTCATTCCACAAATTTTCAAAGGAGGGAGGATTCTCTTGAGTACAAACACCCTGAACAAATGTTTCCCATTGAGATGGAACCCATTCAGTGTCCGATTCACTAGCTCTGTCTTCAACCTTCTCTGTAATCACTGCTAGTTGATCACAATCTGCATGACCTTTATTAGACTATTAGTTAATTGATAACTGTGTTTGATACGGTCATCTCTATAGATTTGAGTTTGTTATACAATATCTTCTTCTTGTTTATGTTCTCACTTTGGTAAAGCTAAATAGGGCATTGAACATCTTAACCGTCTTCTTCTTGAATATACAAGGATCAAATGATCCTTTATAGCATCGATGATCATCCGCTTGGCTTTCATTTCTTTCTTCTTGTGAACTGTGAAATCCTGTGGATTTGCTTGTGGAGGCACTACATCCTTGATGATATCCCAGAGATCATTCTCTTCTAATAAGAGAGTTAACTTGACTTTCCAAGATAGGAAATTAAGACATTTTTCAATCTGCCCTCGAACTTGTTGCTAGTTGTTGCCATCTCTGAGCTCTAACACACAAACTCCCAAATCTGATGAGCACTGCCTCTAAAATCCTCTAACCGTTGGTCCTGGTTCCCGACAGTTGGTTCTGGCAGTTGATCTATTGGTGTAAACTCTTCAGATCTTCCTTATTAGAAAAGCTCTGATACCATGTTAAAATTTCGAACCCTAGGTGATTGCTGTCGTTATGTTCTCAACTAAACAAGGCTGTTATTTAATTACAGAAAATTAAATTCTTTACATAGCAACAATCACACATATAGCTTGAAAGTAAACAGCGGAAACATAAACACAATACAGAAGGTAGTTACTCCTTCAAATCAACTTTTCATGAAATAATCAATGCTGACAAGGAAACCTCCACAAGCTGTCAAACTAACAATTGTATGGACACCCAAAAATAGATTTGCACAACTACGGAGAAATTCCATCGGTTGGAAAATGAGAAAATCTGCTTGCTGGCCTGCTGTATGAACTGTTTCGTACAACTGTATGGATTTGTCCTTACATAATCTGTATGACTATACGGAATCCGTATGCTGGTTTTTAAATTTTTTCTGCTTCCTGACATTGACTCCTATCCTGCACTCTAAATTTACGCAACTGATGAACTATGTCACCATTCTACAAAGACTTGTGTGTGTGTGTAATAAACTCTCTATCTTGGCCTGCTTTTATACTTGAGCTGAAACCGTAATATGCTAAAACCCTAATCTCTTAGTGAGATGTACCGTTGAGATTAGTCTAAATCAATAATGTATAAAAATACATTTTATTAAACTCGACAACTAAATATAATACTCTCACTTACTCATAAAATGAATTACAAAATATAATTAACTCGAACTATTTTCAACATGTTTACACTGTACCTGTGCAGAAATCCCTGTTCAAGCTACATTCTTCAACACAAAAAGTAGAGTAGAAACCAAAAAACCTGGTGTGACCCTGAGATCATCGGTTTCCAATATATTTATATATTCAATTGTCCTATTGGCATGTGTATAAAACTAGACTTCTCTTAAAAGAGGTAAAACCAGACGTAATGGATTATTGAAGCTCAGATTTCCCCACATATCTTTAATTATACTAGTAGGTACCATAAACTAAACCCCAAAATCAGATTCACTATCACAGAGTAGAGTTATTGGGGTGTTGTTGGTGTTCTCAGGTTCCAGCTTGCTATCTCCATTGAATCCACAACTTGGTGGGTCATCCACTGAGAATAGTTGACTCCCACTCTGGCCATAATGTGCAGTGCCATAATCTTGGTATCTGTTGTGATGAGTTAAATGGATTGGAGCATGGTCTGCATTCCTTCATGGATTGCTTGTTGTGAATCCCTCTCCCCTTGTGGAGCAGCTTCTTTACTCATCTGCATCAACTCTGTCACTTCCATCATCACGCCAATCCACAGGTTCCACCTCTTAATATCTCTTCTTTCTGTTGGAGAATCTGTCTTAAAATGGCCACCTTCTCTCCCTTCTCCTCCGTGATCTCAGTATGCTCTTTCACCATTTAACCACAATGTCCAACAGTGCCCATCCTGAGTCAACTGCTGCTTTGAAAACATTTCACTTGCTTTGAGTGTCTTTGGGATCCAATAACGAGAAAATGGGACCTGCAAAATTCTCCCCTCCCAATATGGACTCTTTTCAGCCCCTAAGCACCTCACTTCATCAACCTTGTGTCAAATTGGCGAGGAGTGGCAAGTTTTAAAGGCAGATCTATGCACTTCAATTCTCTTAGATCAGTTAAATTTATTGGGCATTTGACTGTCAGAATACCCTGCATTTCTTTATCAATGAAGAGCTCACCCCTTCCCTCTCTCAGAGCCATTAGCCTCTCTTTGTCCTTGCTTTTGAAGCCTTGTCACTTCAGCTATCTTATTCCTTATGCCACCTGGATGTCTACCACTCCATCTAGCCATTGATTCTGTCAGAGGCAACTCTGATTCCTTCTCCCAGCACATTGCCTAAGTCTCAGACCAACTACGTTCCTTACTTTCCACATTTGAAAGGAGTGGTTTCCTCTGCAATGAAATGGACAAAATTCTTAGGTCTGAGACAAGTTGATGCTTTCATTTTCGTCTGTTAGCAATGGAGAACTTCTTTATAGCTTTAATCTCAGTCAGATCTATCAACTCCTCTCCATTCCTTGCTAACATTCAAGTTCTCCTCCCATTGCTTCTAATCATGGTTTTGATCCCTTGCCTTGCATTAATTTGTTTCCAATCTCTGCTATTAGAATTGGAGGGGCTTGCGGCCAGTACCACCGACACCCACCTCATTTTCACCCAATTAGCTTTCCTTTGTGTCATCATATTTAATGAGTAGATGTGACATTATGATAATGTCTCTTTTTTGATATACTTTCACCTGCCTTGTTATGGCCAAGGGGTCTATGCTGCTAGATGATGTGGCTACCCCACGTGGATTGTTGTTTGCACTCCCACCTCTCCTGTCTTTTTCTGTCATTCACTGCTCCATCTGATACACTTCTTTGAGGCTTGCCTCATTCTCTTCATGATTGGCAATGTTCTCTCTCATCAACACTTTAATTACGTGGTAGTGTTTGCCTTCCTTCATGTTATTCCATATAGTTTGTAAGGTTTCTTCTCCAGAGTTAGGCTCAACACTGAGGCTACCCAATGGCTGTAGAATTTCTCTAATGATTTTAATTCTTCTACTATGGTAGGTTGATGGATCTCTTTTGTCCATGTTATAAAGCAACCCTGTTAGGAGAAAGTGATTTTGGAAGTTTCTTGAACAAAAAACTGTTCTCTGCAAGTCAAACTTCTTGTGTCAGAACTAATAAATTGAGCATATTGTTGGAGGAAGCCAAATTAAGGAACCCCAACGATTACAAAACTTTAGAGATTGTATCTACAGAGTTTCCAATATATTTACTGTAGGCTAGATAAGCTATGAGATAAATATTGCCAAGTACTAGCTCATGTGCTTGTTGAGGTTTAGTATACCATTTTCTTTCCCCAACATCCTGGAACGTCTTCCCATCTCCATATATTCATGCCTCTTGCTCAATTATTTTTCATGTAGGCATCTGTTGTGTTTGCTACAACTACATTGCATTTCGAACACGGCCAGTCCATTTGCCGTAATCCCTTGTATTGGCCTTGTGTAAACCTCTGTTGCATAGCCTTCTCCTGCAATCTTTCATTACAATCCTTTGGTCTACCTTCTGTTCTCTCTTTTGAATTCTTCAAATCAGCTCCTTGTTGATTGGTTCTCATTTCTAGCACTCATTTCTGTTAAGTAAAAATTTAATTGTTTGTTAAGCTCAAGCGCAAGTTTTCTTGTTGTGGAGCAGCAAAATTAAGTCGGATACTACAAATTTTCAAAAAAGCCGGATACGATGTGGTGGTGAAACAACTGATATATATATATACATATATATATATAATAAGAGATAATTCAGAATACTATTCATCCATTAGATTTATAAGCATTCACGTCATTTATAACAATTGCAATTGGCAAACTAAAATATTGTCAGAGACAGTATTCTACTATCCCAAGTGCCATAAATAAGCTAACCTCTGTCAAACATTTAATCAAGAACACACTCTACTTCAAAACATTGACTTCTAAATCCTAAAATTACTCAAATGGCTGAATTCAATTGTTAGCATCTAACAAATGAATACCTTGATTGCACCTAGAAGAAGTGCTGGAATTTGTGATTAAAGCCAATTTTGGAGGTTAGTCGGTGGCTCAATTGAGATTTAGTGGAGTTGGTCCATTGATAGACTGGACAATTGACTGGGCAATGTGAGGGTTGGTCAACTAATTGATCAGTGTGTAAAGGACTTGGGGTTTGTCTACCAATTTGGTATCAACATGGATGATCAAAGTTGACTTAATCAATGATGTTTTTAGGGGGATTGGTTAGGCACTCGAGTATAAATAAGTGAGCTTATGTGTTGAGCCCTATGATGAAAAGTGTGATGACATGCAATATTGCGCTCGATGCTTTAACACTCTCTTTAGACACAACTGACTTCTCTTGGATATGTTTACTTCTTATCATTTAAACTGATAAAAATTCAGGAAAAAATATTAAAATATCGCATGTATATCCTATGGAGAATTTCCTAATATGGCATCATTATAATTTTCTTCATGACATAAGAACATGGGCATGAGAATGTACTAGTGATGGAGTAAATCAGTTTCCAGGTCCATGTAACCTTTCGTAAGTGCAATATGTTGTTTTGTATGGCTGAAATTACTACCATATCAATTTTGATATGCGAGTTGTTTTTATCACATATGCAAGTCTCTAGGGTTTATTGCATCAAAGCTAAGGAATTGGCGCAAAAGTTGAGAAGGAAGACAATAAAACACAGTTATTGTACTTCTACAGTGTACACTAGGCTGTGACACTGACACTAGTAGACACGCATTTGATGCAGTAAAATGCCCGAAGATCAGTGGTTTTTTAAACCAAAAGTAAGCCTTAATAAAAATTATGGCTTACAATGATAAAAATCCATTTCACATTAAAATTCAGATAAACATTCATCAATTTAGGGTTAGGGTTTTGATCTTGATTTATAAGCTTTGGGCCTTTATTTCTAAGTTTTGAAACTCAATATAGTGTCAGGGTTTCATAGTTTGCCTGGAGGGTTATTTATTTGTTTTTTAATGTCAAAAAACTACTTTTTTCTGGCTGGAGACTCCCCTGTAGCAGCTGAAACGTTTTAGAAAATCAAGAAACGGCTTGGATATGTCTTGGAAACATTTTGATTTTTTGGGTACGGCTTGGAAATGTGTCAGTGTCGCTTTCAAAGCATATCCCCTCCATTTCAGTTTTCAAAACAAGGAATGGTATATCCCTTGTTTTCCTAGATGTTTCTGGTAACATATCCGCAAAAGAATGAACTCTTCCATATAGTATGAACTTATGAAATGTTCAATTATGCAAGGGAAACTCTCTCCAAGTTTTAGGCATGCTTTGTTGACTAGGGCTATTTCGTACTACTCAATATTGTCTGATAATTTCGATTATGTTTTTTTTGTATAGATAAAGTAAAGTAAAATTTAGAATTGTGGCTAAAGTAGGCTGTGACCTACTCTAAAGCCTGGGGAGCGTTAGTTTATTTTTTATCAAACCAATCGTGACCTAATATTAATAGAACTTAACATATTGCAGTGTGGGCTGAAATGTTGTAGATGGATATTCAATTTAGCTAAACTAATCTACTGGTGCAAAATGGTTCCTAGTCTAATTTTCATGGGAGCTAAACATCGAGCAACAAGCTTGACATGTTTGATAAAATCTGATATAAAAGCAAGAAAATAACTCCTATGCATCTTGGAGTTGGGTTCTCTATACATCAATTTTTTTCAGGTTCACCATTGTGTATTGAAAACATGTTGTCAAATATGCTTGCTAGGTGTACTTCAGTATCTATTGGATGCTGGTGTTATGAGTGTTGAACCTGGTGATGACAAAAATTTTGACAACTCAAACTTGGCATTTGACTTGTTGAATGACTCAACTGAATAAAGAATACATGAAAGATTCATCAATGTATATACAGATGATTAGGTACCACATATGCAAGTTTACTGCCTTATCTTGCATGTAAGGGTGCGAATAGGCAAAATGACTTTGATATACGTAAACTATAAGTTTAGATGTACATAAAAGTAAAGTTCTAAGGCAAAATTCATAAACAGTAAGGCTCTAAACGCCCCTCTAGAGTCCACAAATCATCAAACTATAAACTACTAAGGTCATCAACACAAGTTGACTCCTTAGGAATGTCCTCTAAATGAGGGCCCACCTCTGCACATGTTGTACTTCTCTCTTGAGAGGTTGTCTGAGAAATTCCAACACTCATTCAGTTGCCATGAGTTAAGTGACTCCAAGCCGAGTGATTAATTTCTTTCATGTCTATGGGATCCACAGTAGAAGTGTTGGTCAGCTAGTTCATTGACACATGCTGAATCCTTGGGAACTCATGGCTTATCAAGATCATCGACACATACTGAATCGTTAGGAATGTCCTTTGGATGAGGACTAACCTCTGCATCTGTTGTACTTCTCCATCGAGGGGTTGTCCTTGAATGTCCAACATTCCATTCATGCATTTCTGACGTGTTAAGCGACTCCAAGCCCATCCAACTGAAGTTCTCTAAAAAAGTTGCTTGTTGACTCTTCATGATCCAATTTGAGGAGTGATCAATTTTCTCCAAGACAATGGGATCCACAATAGAAGTGTTGGTCAATTGGTTGCGCTTGAGTCGAAGATTGTATTGCACAAACTGGATAATTCAATGTTTTTGTTCCAAACGGTTGCTCTTCTTCACTGGTAATTCGTTGGACATTTAATAAAATTATCTTTGTGTGAAAGTGCTCAAGCACACTCTAGTTGCACTCATACGCAAAAGTGCTACATGTTTGGCCGAGGATTTGGATTGCAAACCTTTGCAATTTTGTGTAGTGACTTCCAAATTGGTTCCACGAATAAGCTGCCAGAAGACAAAGTCTGAACAAATGAGTCCATAATAAATTTTAGATTCTAGAGTACAAAAGAGTTTACATGAGAAAATTGCATATCTTGTTTTTGTCTCTTTATCAAATGAATAAGTCTTTACTAAATGTACCAGAAGGTTACATGAACCGTGGGTGCGGTTGGAATCGGCTGAAAGAATCCGATACTGATTTGACACTTTTCCCAAAATTAGGAATCAGGGATTCAGAACCCTATCCCTCATGTATATATATATATATATATATATATATATATTATAAATTTATAATTTTATAACAATTCATAAATTTAAAATCATATAATATACTTCAGAGATTCATGAATCATCATCAATGGTCAAAGATATTGATCATAAATGTAACATTTACATTGTGCATTCATTGTACTGTCATACATTTAACATCATAGATTCATACATGTAATTTTCAGATTTGAAATCAAATTGAATTTCATAAAGTAATAGTAACACCATACATCATAGATTGATACATGTAATTTTCAGATTTGAAATCAAATTGAATTTCATACAAAAACAATAACATCATACACCATAGATTCATACATGTAATTTTCAGATTTGAAATTAAATTCATAACATAATGACATTTTATAATCATATAATGTAAACATGGCTGATGGCAATGATAAATATTAAAGAGGCAAGACTAAAGTTCTTTAGAATAACAAAAATTGAGATTATCTAGTAAGCTCCACAAGTCTGAAATGAAAAACAGTAAACTATAAATATGAAAATTTACAGTGAGATGACTAATCTGATAGATAGTCATCTCCTTGCACATCCTCCAATGGAACAACACATAATTCCCTAGACTGATGATATGAAGCAACATGGGAAGAGGATGTCATACAACTACCACTCTGCCCACCAACAACAGAAGATGAAGAACCTCGAATACTTGAGCCAGACCTAGGCATGGGTGCCTCATCTAAATTCCCAATAACAAAAGGATCTGTAGAACTAGCCAAAGAGAGGTTAGCTTTTAAATGGTTAGGGGTATTTAAATCTGCATCCTTGGGATTCACATCCCATGGCTTTGAAGGGCCCTTGCTATAATTTGTCTTTGATAAAGAGATGAGGTGAAGATTTGAGTGAATGTACATAAGATCTTTCTTTGCTGATTGAAGCCTGTTTCTCTTGACTAAATGGATGAACTCATAAGTGCTCCAGTTTCTCTCTGTTGCTGAAGAACTACAAACCTGTAAAAGAACTCTAGATGCAAGGGTTTGTAACTTTGGAGGATTCACATCCCATAGCTTCGAAGGGCCCTTACTATAATTTGTCTTCGATAAAGAGATGAGGCGAAGATTTGAGTGAATGTACATAAGATCTTCCTTTGCTAATTGAAGCTTGTTTCTCTTGACTAAATGGATGAACTCATAAGTGCTTCAGTTTCTCTCTGTTGCTGAAGAACTACAAACCTGTGAAAGAACTCTTGATGCAAGGGTTTGTAACTTTGGAGTCTGGGCACCATAATATTCCCACCATGCAAGAGGTGTCATAGTTCCTATATCAGCTAGTGCATTTACATTGCCAAATGCACCAACCCTTGTGATGAGTGAAGTAAATTGGTTCTTTAGCTTTGCAAGCTCCATCGGATCATAGCAAATCTTTGAAATAGCTGCTCTAAAACCATTGGCCATCTCATTGTCTTTGTTTGGGGCCTTCCTCCTATCCTCAAATCTAGCCAAGTATGCCTCATCACAGTACTTTGGATTTAAGGCATAGGTTAAACCGTGTAGAGGGGTATTGTATTTGTTTCATCTACTAATGACGATTTCATTATGGTGCCAAACAAAAAAGGGTCCTTCTCTTCAAGAAATTGCTGAATTCTTTCCAACACATGGTCAGTTCCCTCAGATGTCACCCATAGGCAAATTTGAATCACAAAGTTTCAGCAAATCAACAAGTGGCTCCATTATGGAAAGCTCAACTTGAACCCACCAAGCCTCGTTAAGAATCGTACCTCGAAACCGCATTTCTTTTTCATTGTTGCTTTGTTTGTTTGCTGCCTTGGACTAACAACCATAGAGGACAAAGCATTTGTCATGTCTACTAACGCCTTGATCATTATATAATGTGATGTAAATATGGTTTCTCCAACCTTAAGAAGTTGTTGTCTAGCAAATTCCTTACACATAGCTTGTGCATGTTGGTGGTTAGTGATAAAAGTTTGAACCTCTCTTGCTTCTTCACATATTTTTCCATCCATTCAACTTCAAAAACAATGGATTTTAAAGCAAGATTTAAACTATGGACCACACAGGATGTTCAAAAAATATGGCCATACATTCCCTTAATAATTGTCCCAGCTGCTTTGCATGAACGTGCATTATTTGTTTAAACTTGCACAATATTTGAAGGCCCCATTGTCTTGATCTCTTCTGAGAATTTTTCAGCAATCCATTCAACAGTCTTCTCTTCCCCATAAGCATTTATTGCCCTCAAGAAGTATGGACCTAAAGGAGACATTACAATAATATTAACCAATGGCCTATTGTTCCTATTAGTGCAACCATAAGAGATAATAGAGATACCATTGCTACTCCGAGAGGAACGAACCGGTTCAAATACTTTCTCCACAATCAATTTCTCCTTCCGTAGAAGGTTAGTGCACAATTTTTCAAAGTTTGATCCCCTAGAGAGACTGCACTACATTGAAGGGTAGTCCACATACATATATAGCTCTTGCAACTTTGCTGCCCATCTCATCCCTCCCTCCCATGTTAAACATTTTTGGCCAAGGTTCCAAGGTTTTGTCTTTTGCGGGCTTCTTCAACAATTAAGGGAGCTTCATTTTCCCTTTTTGAGAAGTATCGCTGTCTTAAACTCCTCCATTTTGCCTTGGCTATATCTGCAGCATCTTGCTTTGCTTGAAATGCCTCCACATCCTTTCGGGTGATTTTTTTAAAATGATTAACTCCATTATCACCTTCAAGCTAGAGAAAATGGGTCTTAACCCTTGTGTATGAACCTGTAAAATTTATTTTGCACCTGCTGCAATTCCACAAGTAGCTGCCACCGCCACTATTTTTTTAGTTCTTCCCAAATCTTGGTCATATACTTCCACATGGGAGAGTCAACAGGGTATGTTGGTAATGGTTGTTGCTGCACATTTTCTTGATGGTCATTGCTGGTAATGGTTGTTGCTACACATTTTCTTGATGGTCATTGCTTTCAGTTCCTCTCCCTTGATGCCTAGACCGAATTGATTGATGTGAGGCCATTGTTGGTGTGGTGTTTAGTATAACCCTGGCACTGCACATTGCACAAAAATTTGTGTTACCGGATTTGTTGGGGAGGGTTCCAGAATCCGCGGATCCAAGGTTTCGAACCGAACACGGATCCGGATCCGTCGGGAACCACCAAAAATACGCCAGCAAACGGTTCAAGGAAAAACAAGATACGAATCCTGTCAAGCAGAAACAGATTTGCGATAAACGACCCCTCTTGAAACAAATCCATGACTTGAAAAGAACCCTATCGATGCATATTTCAAGCAAATTTCTGTTTGCTTTTAGGTAGTTTGTCTTTTCTAGGGCTTCTCCGACCGACTACACATCCAATACACTAGTGAAAATGATTTTCGAAAGGGAGGAGTTTCGATTTGCCAAAGGGACGAGTTGTGAGGTTTGTGATAAGTTCCATGATTCTCTCGCTCAGATTTATGCCAGAGGGTTGAATATGTATTTATGTGTATATTCATTAGTGGTCGGGGCGGTGGATTGGTGTGCTGTGTTAGCTATCTTTCCTGTTGCGTTAGCTATATTTTCCTTCCTACTTTTTAAAATTTTTCGTATGGTTGTTTTTTATTAATTCTAATATAATTTAAGTATTCATAATTAGTAAGTATTATAAATTATATATAAATTTTAATTTCTATTTTTATATAATTTTAATATTTACATATAAATTTTATATTTCATTACATTTTTATACAACTTTTATTTAAAAATATATTAAAATTTATTTATATGATTTGTACTTGCTGTTTCCTTGTATTTGGATCCTGGCTTTACAAAAACTTGACGGATCCGTCTCTGGTTTCACATTCTGGTAACTTAGACAAAATTTTAATCATGGCCTCGCTGTTAGTATATGCAACAAATTTTTAACATATACAACAATTGTTTTTGCTATGTATGCTAACAAGCATATACAACAATTGTTTTTGCTATGTATGCTTAGCATACATGTCACGTCCCCACCCCTCATACCGACGATGGAGAAGACGCGACCAACACACTGCTGCTGTCAAACTGGGCAATCTAGCCCCATGATCATAAACATAAAAATTAAATGCATTAATATAAAAACATACACAGATGCATAATGTAATCTATAGCGGAAGCAAACACATTTATTTCATTCATGCATTCATCATGTTCATTTTAATTCATAAACTATTCATTGAAGAGATTAAATACATGAGAATACTTATCTGGAAAAGAAGTTGGCCCGCAACTAGCTACGTCGTTGCAACGTTCCACCCAACCATAGGCCAGTGTGCTCATCAATCTCTCAGCATCACTGCCACCCCTGAGCTGGGCATGGTTCCACAAGGCACTAGGGAAATAACAGGCTCACACATAGCTCAAAACCAAAACATCCACAGTCAAGCCAACACACCGTTGGGTTTCACAGATTGTCTAGCTAAGCCAATAAGAAATTGGGTTTTACAGGCTGCTAAGGAAACTAAGCAACGACACATGGGTTCCTTGGACTTATCCAGCGAAGCCACACTCGCATCAAACACACAGTCAACCCATTTAATCAAACACAGTCATACACAACTGTTGGAGATGAACAAAATGTTCCTGGGAACCAAAATGGAAATGGCAATTGGGGCAAACAACCCAGCATGAGGAAATACGTTTTCAGGAAATGTTCTTGGGCTTCACAGAGGTAAAAATGGCCTCATCAAACCCTCAGACTGCGGATCTATTCTCCCATCCGTTGGGCATTACCAAAAACAGGATTTGCAATTACAACCGACAAAATAAAATGAGGAAAACATCCCTCTAACAGCACTCCGATTTTCTAGAGTCGTTTATGGCCCTAACGTGGCCAAAATGAACTCAACAACACCCAAAATTCATGGGTTTCTTCTCCCACTCGCTGGAAACCCAAAAACAGGTTTCCCGGCTCGGAGAAAATAGGAAAACTTCAGAAAAACGTGGAGGAGAACACCCAGTTTTCTCACAGGGACAAAAACGACCTCCTCAAACCCCAAAATCGTGGCCCCTTCCTTCCCATTCGCCCTAGCAACACCCAAAACGCATTCTGAGTATGGAGAAGGGAAGGAAACGACAACCAAACCGTGGAGGAGAGAGCTCAGTCTCTTCCTGCTGCATGAGGGAGCCAAAATTCCATGAGGATGGGTGAGAAATGAAAGTCATGGGTGCATAATTAATGGCTTGGGAATGCCTTTCCAAGCTTTTACTTGCCCCACAAGTCAAAAACACACTTTCCAAAAATAGGTGACCTCCCAAATTCGATTTTGACCTCCATGCCTTTCCCATTCCAAAGAGATAACTTCTTCAACCACTTCTAGATGATTGGGCACAAAAGAACAAAAATGGTAGTTGACAACTTTATGGGTTTTACCTTTAGACATTTGGGTTTTCCTCACAGGCTCAAGGTTTGAATAATTCCCCCCCTCCTTATTCCTTGTGAAATTATGCCCTCATCTCTTTAACATTGCGGTGCGTAGCTAGTCGTGGTATTTTTATTAATTTGCATTTTACATGATGTCTCAAAACACATTGTGTTTGGCTAGCACATAAACCATCGGCGTCGATTTTAATCGTCGAAACATCAAACACTAAACCCATGGTGGGGCCTTTGCCTTGAGTTCCACACCATGATTTAATACAATATTTACATCATATGCAATTCAATACCATGGGGTCAAAACCGGGTTGTTACAATACACACCATTGAGCAACAACTTTTTTTAAATGTTTGAAATTTTCAATTGTGTATAGTGTACATTGTCTTTACTTACCAGTCCCAGTCTGCTCGAGTCCTCTGCGATGCTGTTGGCCTTTGCGAGTCTTAGTCAACTTCTCTTCTTCATCCCTCCTTTCCTCTTGTTCTACCTGTTGGCTGCCTCTCCTCTTGCTTAACTTCTTATCCTCAAAACCTTGCACCTTGCTCTTCCGTTAGACTTCGTGGGGCCTGGTGAGACTCTCCTGCGCCCAACCCCCATGGACTTTTACTTGAGTAAAAAAATATTTGAGTGAATTTTTTTTGGTTAATGGGGGAATCAGTTCCTGACTTTTAGAAATTGATTCCTCTAATGGGAACCGATTCCATAAATTTGGATACTGAATTTCTTTCCCAGAACCGAATCTCGAAGCCAATGAAATAGATCCGAGGACAAAACCCACCGAATCTTCAACAATCTGATTTGATTCCCCGATTCACCGTTTCCTATATAGATTCAGAGTTTGGGTGGATGAATCCGGTAACTCTGTTGTACCATGAATTTCACTATAATCTAGAATTTGGTTCTGTATCTTGTCCAACATTATAGGTGACTATGTGTTCTATGCAATGGATGAATCCATCTTTGTCCTCCTTATCTGCTGAAAAATTGTAATTTATAGAAGGAAATATCACAATTTATGATGGTAAATCCACAACACTAGTAAGTTTTTCTCAATTTGTTTTATGCTATTGCTCAGTTCTACCTATAATTCTTTTGCAGGAGTGTTTCTCTTGACCATACACTTCTCATGGTAAAGTAGTGCTAGGTAAGGCTTCTATTTTGAACATGTAACATATTTTGTATCAACCACTATTACTCATTCATTCTAATGTGATGTCTAGGGAATTGGTAAGTTTGTTAGCTCACACTGTTCTTGAGTTTTTGTCAAAGTGCTGACCTCAGGGATAAACCAATTTCAATTAAGTTTATGGATGTTGTTCAATTTCTCGGACTAGGGTGACGAATGTGGGTCAAATTAGAGAGTATTTTCAAATGCCTTCATGGTGGCCTATTTTGATTAATTGTCATTTTGGCTTTGATCTTAATCATAGCTTTTGTAATCTTTATTCATTTATTTTTCAGGATTGATCTCAGTAGGTATACTAAGATGTAGGAATTAATTAATGCTCAATACATGCTTTTACAAAGAGATTCCCAAAGGGATGAAAGACATTCTTCTTGGAGCTTTACCCTTAGCACAATTGGTAAGAGAACGATAACAGGTCTTTCCTGTTATTATAAATAAGTTAGTTTTGAACCAAGGTTGCACAATGTTACGCTGCATTTGTTCCCAACACACCTTCAAATGTGCCCCAAGGAAAGGGAGCCATTTTTTCGACCAAGAGGGGTGTTATTGAGCAATGGTGGTCATGGCTAGGCCCTTTGGTCCTTTTAGGAGTACTATGGCTTAATGGCACCGTTGACTGCCCTTTTTTGGGGGTTTTAACCTTGGGGTTGGTGTTCGAGACTCCTAAGGGTTGGTCACTGGGTCACATGACTACACGCCATGCATATTTGCTTTGGTGGCCTTTGTTTTAGCTACGAGATTTTGGTCTCCCTTCACAACCACATGGACACCCTCTTGGCCTCTTATTCAGTTGGCACCTTCTCTTCTGGGCGTTCTTCCTCAGTTGGACGTCTTCTCCTTCACTAGGCCGTACATGTTGCTTGAGGGGGGCGTTGAGGGATTTTAGTATTTTACAGCATCTTGGGGTTAGCAGGGGCATGACGCCCCCCTCCAGCTCACTCCAACCTTTCGTTCAGAGTGATTCGCTTATTTTAGCTATTTTTGGCACCTAGGGGAAAAATACCCTAGGTAGCCTACCTTGAGCCTATGTTAGGCCATTTTTATTATTATTTTGTTTTAATTTTAAGTTGACATTTTATAATTTCAAATTGACATTTTAAAGGCATATTGGCCTGGATATTTTTGTAAAAAGTGAGTGTGAGATCATATAAATAGATCTCCTTCATTTTTAAACATGAGATAAGTGGGATTATTACTATGTTACTCTTTTACCCTAACTAGGGTTCTTTAGAGAAGGTGTGCTCCTCTTGAGGCAAATTTCTTGGTTAATGCAAGCTTTTCTTGGATGTTCTTCGGTTAAATTCTCTTGCAAAGTGATGCTTGGATTTGTTGGTTAAACACTGGCACATGGACATTTTCTTTCTTATCTCTTTGTTGAATGTTGGTAGATGATGCATGTTCATGATTAAATGGTAGCTTTAGGGCTGCATTCCTTCAAGACTAGGTCATTCCCAGCCTTTTGTCACCTTAGCAACAAGAGGGACGTCTTCTTGTAGGAGTCCTCTAGGGTTTACCCTTAGTTTTCTAGGATAGTTTCCTAGCTAGGTTCTTTCTTCTCATTAGGAAGACATCTCCTCCTTAGATGCCCTAGGGCTAGGGTACTTTTGAAAAACCTCTTCTTCCTTTGTTTCCAAACAGTCCTATAACCTACCCTCACTCCCCTCCAAAGTAGCCCCAACAGCCTCCCTAACCTTCGGCGTCCCTCCCCTTGGGCTCGCTCTACCCTCTCAAGGCCATTTCCTTCCTCGACCGCTGTTCTCTTCATTCTACTACCTCTCGGGCGTGCTCCCTCCACCCTCCATCAGGCCTGAATAGTTCCCCTCCATCCTTGGCCTCATTTTCTCTTCCCTCAGCTACCCTTCCCCTCTCCTTCTTCCTCCCTTGGGTCTGCTTTTAAGGCAGCCCTCGGGCTGTTCCTTTACCTCAGACCTGTCATAATACTGATCCCTTCTACCCTTGGGCCTGTGCAGCAGCGCTTGGTCACACCATCCAGCCCTCCTCTCTACCTAAGCCTCATCCCTCACCCCCTTCTCCTCCACTTCCCTTCCTCTTAGTCCACGGCATGTCTACTAGGTCTGTAGCCTGCTGTACCTTCCCTTCTACCTCACCCTTTTGGACATGCACATTGGCAAACAAAAGATTAGTATATGCTGATGTGAACTGCTAGTTTAGACCAGTGTTGAAAAACTCTCCGAAAAATCGCTGACTTTTCAAAAAGTCGCAATTTTTTCCCTTAGCCGAAAAATCACCTAGAAAAAATCGTGACTTTTTCACTTTTCAAAAAGTCGCGACTTTTTCCAAATTTTTCCAAAAAATTAGGACTTTTTCGAAAAAGTCGCGACTTTTTCCGAAAAGTCGCAGAGGCTAAAAATGGCAAGTCCCGACTTTTTCCAAAATGTCTCGACTTTTCCAAAAAATCTCCATTTTTGCTAAAATGGCTAATTTTCCAAAAAATTGCCATTTTAGCCATTTTGTCGTTTACTAACACCTTTCCTCTACCGTATAAATATTTCAAAACTTTGTTGTATTTAAATATCAAACCATGCAAAGATAATCTATACAAAATATGTATCCGTTTATCAAAGATCACAATAGTAATTGAGTTACTTTTTTCACTATTAGGGAATTTTTTGAGCAAACATATTTTGAGTGATCATCTAACACATTGTAGGAAAAAAAGAGCAATGTTTCAAGTGTTAGATGAGTTAGGGCTAAATGTGAGGCTCATGTCGGAAATTGAATTTGGGAGTGAAAAATACATCTATGATTTATCACCAATACAAAACAAGTAATACGTTTAATTGCTGACAACCAAATCAATAAAATATACCTTTCAAAAATTAGGTTTAAGTCATAAGATGAAGGGACAAATAAAAAGCATTTAGGAAAACCTTATATAAACCTAATCATTGGAGTAGGGAAAAATATGGGAAAAATATGAAGTATGAATGGAAAACTCAGGAAGAGAGCATTGATATTAGATAGCTATATGCTAGTTTTCCTCTAATACATTTATATATGTGATGTCATGTTTTATTGGTTATCCACTTTTGAGTCATTGATTGGACAACTATGATGTTTCATGATACAGTATCGAATTTGATGTATCATTTTACATTTGGCATGACTACATGATGATATATATCAATGCTTTCTCCATATTTATGTTCCAATGTGTTTATTTGATGTTATTGTTGCTTTAAATGTTTAAAATTCTGAAAAAAAATGAATGTATTTTGTATTTTTTAATGTTTGCCGACTTTTCCCGATTTTTCCCGATTTTTTTGCCGATGTTGCCAAGCAGTTGTATTCGGGACCCTTGCCGACTTTTTGCCGAGGCCGACTTTTTCAACATTGGTTTAGACTACGGATGAAAGTGGACTGTTTCACATCTCTTACCTTCACACAACACAGTCTGCACTAACACATGGACACAAACTCACACTGCTGTTAAACATACATGCAACTTTGTTCAGGATTAATATAATTGTTGGGTAAATGCATGGTTATATACACATGGTTGTTACTTACACTAAGTCTGTAATGAACACCTGGACAATTGCTGCTGTCATAAATATTTGCGTTAATGACTGATACTCATACTGCTATACATTTCTGTGGATCAATACTGCTGTTCATTAATAGTTCACGGAGTGTGAATGCTTGTAATTTGGATAATATAATATATTTGAGTGTCACTCTTGTTATATGATATATAAATTAATTATGACTAAAATTGGTTATTTGCTTTTCTAATGAATGTGCGCACTATTGGAGTGGATGTACAAATGTACTTACACAATTCATATTCGTGCTCATAGTATATCTACGACACCTTTTTGACTCCATTAGGCACTGGTCTCTAACCCCGCACACATATGAGATATATTTGGTGGCTAAGTGTCTTTTGTAGAGTTACATAGGGCTCTCCCCTAGGAAGTTTCGACTTCCGAGGTAGTTTGGAGAAGTGACTAAGGTGACAGTGGTCACTTTCTCCTCATATGCTTGCCGGTGGCTTGAATTGCCATTTCATCTGGTACCACATGCGATAGACTTAATGGTTTGCATATATTCTTTTTAAGTATTTTCTGAGGAAAAACTTCATTCATCAAAAAAGATACATCTAGTAGTTGCCTTTAAGGCTGCATTTGCTGAACAGTCCAGTGGCACAAAACCAGTAAAACATTATAAACTATTGTCAGGAGCTATTCCACTCTAAGAGCAGAAGCCTACAGAATGATTTCCCTGTGTAACTAAAACTGTCTAGAAAATTCCCATATATTATTATTGGTGATCTGAGAAGGGAGCTTTGTTCCTTCTCCATATTCAGCACAGTTTATGCTTTCATTTGAAAACTAAAAATAAGAATGCTTAAAACATAGACCTTGTGCATTGGGACTGAGTTGCATTATCTTTTACCTCATCTGTTCATAGAATAGCTTCCTCCAGATTACATGTGAGGTTGGCTTCTTTGTCAGCCTCTGAATTGTTTTCCCTTATTGTATGACTGAAGCTGATTCAACTGAGGGAACCAGTCAATACCGCTGCTCTTGAACTGCTGCTTGAAGTCTGATCTTTGTAACTTGGAACTGTCCATTCAGCCAACCACACACAACTTTGGAGTTCCCGAACACATGTAATCCATATTCCAGTGCTAGCTGCATGAAGGTTGTGACTGCCTTTAATTCAGCTTGATTGTTGGTACAAATACCCAGGCCAGTCTAAATGATATTCTGTGCAGCTGGGTTATCACCAACATCTTCCCTGCACTGGTCCTTCCTCAGGATTGCCAGCTGCTGCAATGTCAAAGAATCCGTGAGGGAAGAGATGATCTACTGTCAGTAGATCGACCTGCCTTCAGGCCTTCAGCTTTTGGAGTCTGATGTCTTTGCACAGGGATTTTTTCAATCTGTAAAAGACTTGGTCAGGTTCCTCTTTTTGTCTTTGAACAGTGCTTCAGTCCTACACAACCACAATGACAAAAGCACAGAAATAGGCGATACAAACATGCTCTCATTTATCGTAGTCTGCTGGAACCAGATCTGCATGGCTTGCTCCAAGTTGTCACCACTCCATTCTCCCAACTAAAAGCCAAGCCTCGGGCATAATTCTTGTAAGTCCTTTAGTTGCTAACAAGAGCAAAGACAAAAGGAGGCACTCCTGATGAAGCCCTCTGGTGGGCTTAAAACTCTGATGCAACCCCATTGATCAGGGTAGCATAACTGACTGATTTAAAGAATTCTTCTAGCCAGTGAATAAACATGGGCAAACCCTATTTGAGTCATTAGTAACTGGACATATTGACAATTAGTTCTATTGTATGCTTTAGAGAGATCTGTTTTCATAATGAGCCATACTTCCTCATTTTTATTGTATGCAAAAACTCATGGATCTATCTAGCCTGAAGGAAACGAAGGCGTTCCTTAGAAATTACATGAGACAAGAGGGGTTTGAGTCTGCTAGCTATTGTTTTTGCTATAATCTTGTAGATGTAATTGCGGAAGGAAATGGGTCTGTATTGATCAAAATTCGAAGGACATGAAACCTTCAGTATATTTGCTATGGAGTGGCATTTATAGCCCCAAGAATTTTCCCCATGATTCTCGATTCCTCTATTACGTAACAGGTCATCCCTTAAAATATCCCTGAATCCTTGAAAAATTCCATTAACATACCATCAGGGCCAGGGCCTTTAATTGCCTGCAAAGCCTTTAAAACTTTGTTAAGTTCCTCTTTGCATCAACAAATTGTTTTGATCTTCAGAGACCCATCGATTCAAGAAATAAGAAATAGTTAGGTTATCCTGAATATTCTCCCTAGGAGGTTCTCTGCATAGCTGCTTGTAATGTCTTAATGCCACCCTTGAGATGCCTTTGAAATTTACATTCTCTCCTTTCAAAAGCTCCCAATAGAGTATTTTGAGGTTTTCTTGCGGACACATCTGTGAAAAAAAGTGGTTTCATTACCTTATGTTAGTCAGATAACCTCGATCCTCATATGCCAACTGGCCTCCTCCCAAGCAAGCACGCAAATTCCCTTCTTTCTCTAGCATCTCAAGCTCTGCTGCTGTACTTTAATCCCTACATATTCCTCATTTATTTGAGATGACCTTTGTTCCATTGTAGTTATCTGTGAATCCAAATTTCTCCTTGGCCCACTTCTTAGTGAGCCATTTGATTTTGTTCATGTTGGCCCACCTCTTGTTGAGCCCAATAGTGAGGAGACGACTTGAATTTTTTTGTTTTGTTTATTATTTGGACTTGGAGGATTTTGCATCCATGATCTACATCTTTTCATCTAAAATATTTATCCAGACATGTTGTATGTAACAAGCTATTAAAACACTATCAATATAATTAAAAAGATACATGTTAGAGTTTTTGCCAACCATGCCATGCCACAACCATGATTCAACAAAAGCGTACAATCTATGGTTTTTTAAACATATTTAAAGCTATATTATATTACAATTAAATAAATATTCCAAGGGTTTTTAAAGTAAATTTATTGTCTATGCTTAGCGTCATAATTAGATAATAGACCCAGCATCACAATTAGATAACACCCTTGTATTCCAGGGTGTTTTTATTAATGCCTTCACCTGAAAGTCTTGGATGAAAATGGATCGAAAGGAATTTTAATGTTACCTCAGATATGTTGACACAATAAGTTAGCCATGTATTTATTAGATCGATGCACAATGATTATTATTCCTGTGAAGTGTAGTGGCACTTGTATGAGAGTTCCTTTTCTTCAGTTCCATTCATAGCCATATTCATCCTTGTTTTGATTATATGCATATGTAGGCTTGGAAGGGGCACAATTGAATAATGAACTTATTCAACTATCAAAGGATGTGACCAAGAGGTTTCTACAAATGCAAGTCTTTGAAATGTATATATGGACTTTTATTTTTGATGAACATTGTCAGTGCAATTAGTTATGCATTATACATGTTTATGAATTGTTGATGTGCATCTAATTTATGCATTAACACATTTCTCAGAATTCTCTTTATTGGTTCGAAGCTTGACTTAACAAGTGAACATTTGGCATTGTTGCTGCGTTAATGGAGGAGTAAGACAATATACATGTTTATGAGTTCTATGTAAGAATCTATTTTATGCGTTCAGATCCATTTCTCATAAATCTCTTTATTGGTCCGAAAGCACATCCTTTTCTCAGAATCCTCTTTATTGGTTCGAAGCTTAACTTAAGTGAACGTTTGGCATTGCTGTTGAGTTAATGTAGGAGTTAATGTAGGAGAAGGACAATGTCTGTCATGCATTATTGAATAAAGATACCTTAAAGCTAAAATATCCAAACTATATACAGAGATCTTGTAGACTGCAGACACAATGAAGGATCCATGGGCTTATTATATCCACACTAACATGATAAACTCATAACAACTTTTGTGGTTTAGTAATTTCACAGAAACCTTGACACAAAAACTTGCATGAACCAAAGTATATGATGTGGCCACCAAGGTTGAGGAGAAGGAAACAACAGTACACAAGTTTCCAACTCCTCCGAGTGATAACAATGGATATGGAGTTCGAACAAGAGGAAAAACATAAGCAACAAAGGATTCTCCCAAAATAGAATCAAAATTTACCACTATTTGTTTAGAACATGACGACCTTGTCAAACATTACATGTGAAAATATTTGGGAACATAACACTGGAAAAATACACTAGGAATGCTTACTTGCATTTCCAACCACATCGAGAAGCACTGGAGCAATCTAGTACAAAGCACAAGAGAAAACCAATTTCCTTACATTAGAATAATTGAGAAATCAATTTGAAAGAGAGTTGATCACATTACGCAGCATACCAGAGATACATGTGGAAATACAGAACACAAAACAATGAGTAAAGGAATACCAAGGAAGATTAGTGAATTAATGAGACTATTGCAAAATCCTTTGCTAGCAAAACTGAAGTTACATTTTATTTCAAGGGACGATCCTTCAATATAGAAACAAGTTGAATATGTTTCTCTCATGGACATCAAATATGGAATAAAACACATTGATTTTATAAACAAAGAGAAAAATGTGAGACCAACATAGATCACCATCAAACGAAAGTGACGATGACAATGAAAGCATAACTGGAGACTTTGTAAATAGAGAAATCACGAAGCTGATGAAAGAAACTAGAACATGAAAATCTAAAAAAGTAAAAGATTGTGGTGTTTCGACTATTAATGCCCTATTCTAGACCACACCATTTGTGATGTTAAACCAATAATACACAAGTTTGCATATTTAGCAGAGACAATAAGAGGGTGCTAGATTATGTAGCCAGGGTACCGTGCCGGGTACTTGGGTACTCGTAGGGTATGTCTCCTGCCGTACCTTGTTGTACCCCATACTGGGCCCACGTACTCGAGACTCCGTTATAAAAAAAATGGGTACTTATAGGCGAAATGGTACGCCGTACCTTGTGTTTGGGTACTTCGTACCCCATGTTTGGGTATTCTGGGGGTACGACCGACTCAGTAAAATGCAATCCATTGGGGAAAATGTAATGACCCCCCACCAAATCTGAATTAAATTTTTGCTAACTATGTATGGACTAGTTCATGACTTATGTCAAACATTTTGCAACACTGTTCAAATTCCACTGAATATTGTCCAAATTTGGTAGGTTGATTTTACATTGATTAACAATCAATGTTTTTATGGTTTTGTGTTCAACATTCATGGAACATAATTTGACTACCAAATGTGCACATAAAAAATATACATATGTATTTAATATTGAGAAATACATTCACATCAACGCAGGAATATTTTTGGCAATTTGCAGTTTTTTATTACCTGTAACAGTAGTACCTTCATGCCTGAGTTTGTGCGATGATTTATCAAATTTTATGTAACTTTTAGTCTTCCAATTGATATCTACCGAGTCTATGATTGATCAAATTTTATGTTTCAAATTTTCAATTTGAATGTTCATTGTCCAAATAATCATCGAGTTTATAATTATGAATCATCATCGAGTTTATAATTATGAATCATGATTCATAATTTATGAAGAAATCTATATGCATGCATGATGTGACTATCACACACACACACACACACACACAGTAACCTCGGCGTATCTAAGTACCATTTTTCAAAAAGTGGTGTCCTCGTCCTCGTTCCCGTCCTCGTCCCCGTATTCAAGTTTCTTGGCAACTTATGTGCTAGAAGTATAAGAAACTCAACCAGTATACATTGTTGATGTAAGAACATGCTCTCCAGGGTTATTGGACTGCTGCCGGTGGTTACATACCCATTGGGATTCTTCGATGGTGTTGGTTTTACAATTCATATTAGCTATGTTGCTGCCTAATTTGCACCCCGGGTCACATGGCAGAAATCTTCAAGCCACTGGGTGCGACCTTGGGGGCAAGCAAGAGTCCAGTACTGTCACTTGATCTTGACTCCTCCGTCTAGGCTCTCTCCTAACGGAGCCAAGGGGGTTGGTCCCTAGTAAAATAAGCTAAGGTGTTTAATCTATAAAAATATAACAAGTAGTTTAGGAGATGATAACAATAAATACCGAAGCTGAGATGATCTGCAAATAATTTAAATTGTCTAGCATTTAAAATATCATTTTAAATAACACATTGATTAACTTAAGCATAAAAAAAATAAAATGCCAAATAGACCAGTGCTAATGGAGTGCTTGTAAGGGGGTTGCTAGTGAAGTCTTGAGAAGTATTGTAGTTGTCTTGGTTGAATAGTTTTAGAATTATTAAATGAGTAATTAGGGAGTGGGTAAATTCTTGGTAAATTTTATTAGAAATGTAGTAATGATCTTATCATTACAAGGGAAATGATATTCCAGATATACCCAGGGGGTATGAGGAATATGTCCGGATTTACCAAGAAGTGGCTTTCACAGTGACATGTGGGCTAGATGGAGTCGTGGGGTTGTGTTCAACACTATACCAAACGAGGGTATAGCTTAATGGTGCCCCACGGTTGCTTTCTAGTGGTTCTCGCTTCACTTGCAGAATTTCCCCACAACCTGGTATAATCGAATGAAGTGCCGAATTTTCACTTGTAGGGATTAATTGAAGTGTTCCACTAATTACTAGTCACTTCAATCCCTTTCTGATTGTCCCACCGATCTAGCCAGAGGCCTGCGGTGGGCACAAGACCATACGGGGAATGAAGCCTTGTAAATTTCAAGTTTTTTAAGAACTAAATGTGAGTTTTTAAATCATAGTGTCGATACGCTCGTTACCGAGAACACAACTGGATTGGTTAATTTTACTTAAGAAACTTGAAAGAACTTGAAAAAATAAAAAATAAAAACTGAAAAAAATAAAAATAAAAAAAAAGTGCGAATCCTCCCTAGGGGATGGGGTGTGGGCACTTGGTTTCCCACTTGCTTCTCCTTTTTATTTTTTACAATGATTTAGAAACATAAATACTTGTGCTCCTTTGTAGAATAGGAAACACAAGTTTTACAATATTAGGGCTTTAGAAAAATGGCCAAAGAAAGAGTTGTAAGAAGGGGGATCTCCGGATGGCTTGGATCTTCGAAACTTGGCCAGAGTGTCTCTCTCTTTAATTAACTTCTGCTGCAAAACAAAAAGCAATGTTATGCTAAATATGATGGATCAATCAAATAAAACATAAAAATTTTAGCATAAAATTTAGTTTTTCGATTATTTTTGTTGCAATTTTAAAAAGTACTTTGAGCAAGTCTAGATCGATAAAATATTACTTTTTATATCATATCTAAACTTTCAAATGCATATGTAAATCAGATTGATAAGATATTCTCTATTATATTAATGGGATTCGAATATGCACTAAGAACTAGTACCAAAAAAAAAATAATGAATTTTTTTTTTGTGAGGAAAAGTAAGAGAAAGAATGCCCCAAAGCTTAGAAACTCAGGGCAATGGAGTACTTAAGAGGAGAGCGGAGGGATTGAGATGGGAGAAAGAAAATATGATCTAGAAGAGGGATGGGATGGCATGGATGAGCTCACAGTTGACATATAGGATGTATATGGATACCAATGCTACCACATATCATGCCACATCAACGTATGAAAAAATTAGAAAATAAAATTTTCTAGAGACAACTTTGTTTTGGTCATAATAGGAGCATATTAATTTGTTGTAATTTAATGACATTTTTTATGTTTGTCCTTAATTATGAGGAATATGGAAAATCCAAAGAGAGGCATGGGCTTGTTCGTCTCTAATTTTTCAGAAAATGTGAAATATGTACTTTTGAAGATTAGTACTTAGTTGATTGACAAGGGCCCTAATGGGGATGGATTTTTTATGATGCAGTCTTGTTGATGCCTGGAAAATCCCAGGTACTGACAGTAGGGTTTTTTTCCAATGTCCATTCCCAATTAGATCGTTTATCGTTAGGTGTGGGAATCCGTTTGGTTACCGGCCCGACTACCGTAGAATTAAATGAAAGGTTTAAGTCTATTTTATTAGTTACGGTCCAGCCCACTGTTTATGTGTTTTTTTATTTTTTATGAATGATATGCAAGTGCCTAGATTAAATGCAAGTGACTAGGGAACAAAGACCTCACAATGTGATGCGTAGGTTCTTACCTTCCGTCTTATCCCCTTTGTTCCTAAATCACCGAAAGCAAAGAACAATTAATCTAATCTAACCTACCTAACCTATCTCTAGGGAGCAAGATTACTATTTGTATGAGTAACGTACTGCATTTTATGCACAATTTTTTTTACAGATAGCTGATATAATTCAGAATACATGAATACAACAGAAAATATATAATAGAGATAGCTCAGTGTTGTTAAAGCATTCACTATTCATTTACTGCATAAGATTCATAACATGGAAATGAAACCATTCACACATAGAAATAGTTCAACAGTAAGAACGATCTCACAGATTTGTATAGTAAGCTAAAACTGAAATAGTTCTTTTTTCATTTATTATGAGTCGTAAGCACCTTCTTATAAAATTCCCTGTTGTTGAGGCCTGGAAAATTGCAGGTAACAGTAGTTAGGGATTCTCCCCAGTAAACGTTCCCAACTAGCCCATTACTGTTTGGTATGGGGAATCCGTCCGGTTTATGGTTCGGCTACCGTAGGTTAAGTAACAAAAATAAAGGTTTTACCGGTTACGGCCCGGTCCACCATGTATGTTTTTAGTTTTTTGTATTTAAGTATGAGATGCAAGTGCCTATCTAAAAATGCAGATTGATAGAGAATATGAGGAGCGATCACAATGTGATGTGCAGGTTCTTACCTTTCGTCTTAACTCTCTCGCATCTAAACCGCACACAGCAAGAAAAAACTAAAACTAACTATCTAACCTATCCCTAGGGAGCAAAATTATTATTCATCAATGAGTAATGTATTTTGTGCATGCATTAAGAAAAATCACAGATAGCTGTTACTTATTCCAAAACACATGAACATTTATAGATATATGAACAACCAGATAGCTAATTGTTTATGAACATCGTTCATTACTCACAGTGGAAATTTCATAGAATAAACTAGAACGCATTCGTAACAAGCACATAGGTTCAAAGAGTTAGAACGATCTCACAGTTAATGCATAACAACTGAAAACGAAATAATTCACATTCAACAAATCCATAGCACAACATTTGAAACCTTCCACAAAGCTTTCTCCAATAGGACACTTGTAATTTCTTTATGCAAAAAGAAATAGTTCTTCTTACATCATACTCTCACAAATCTATCCGAGAAAAAGTCCTTCCCTACCTCTAGCTCTCCTAGACCTATACAAAACAATAAAACCTTTGGGTTGCCACCCCCCCAAGCGACCTTTGGACTCCCTCAACCGTTTAATCTCACAAATTTTGTCATTTTGTGAGTGCTCATGATTCATACAATACGCTACATTTCAAATTGAGACTTATGAGTACTTCATAAAAAGGGACTAGCTCGGTAACTGATGAACCTTTTCCAAGCCTGGGCCTTTGTTTCTATCGATTCTGCTTTGTTTTTTGTATATGTCTTTTTTGAAGTAGCAATCATCAAACTAGGTCTGAAAAATCTTCTAGGTCTGTCTGCAATTAAAACAAAAACTCATCATTAATCCGAACTGCATTCAAGATCATCTAACTTTCAATAAAACGTAAACTGTACTATCAATAAGGTTAAGCATTAAATGTGAAGCTCGGTACCGCATTTTCATCGCGAAACCCTAACTTGATAAAAAATAGAAAACCTCCGTCGCCCAAGAAATATGGTAAAAGCTCACAAAAATGGCGGAAAAACCTTACCGGCGGGAAAAATTAAGCATCAGGCTAACAAAATCCGCACTGGCAGGCGGAAGCATTATAGCATCGGATGATCAGTTCACTAAGCCGCCGCAACGGCGGGAGCCATATAGCCTAAGGGTTCCGCAGCAAAATAAAACGTCGGCGAAAAAAACACTAAAAACTGCAGCATCAGACCTTGGAACCATTACAGCATCGGACGACTAGTTCAATGAGGAGCCATAACGGTGGAAGTCACATGGACTAAGGGTTCCGCAGACCACATAAAAACATTGACGGTTGGCAACTGTAAAGCTAAAGGTCGGAGTTCATAACCACTAAACATCGATGAGATAGTTTACTAGAAAACCGCAACGGTGGAAAGTGGAGAGACAACGGGTTCTGCAACCAAAGGCTCAATGTTGCCGATGTGTCGGCAACACAAAAGATTAGTGCTCCGATCAATCACCAACACCGTTCTGATGGCGAAAACAAAACATTACGAAGTAAAAGTTTGATCAATAAAACAAAAGCATCGACGAAAATCAGAGTTATCCACCGGCACGTTCTCTATTTACCCTTCACAACGACGGTTGCGTAGAGAACTAATGCTCCGATTCACACATCAATAGAATTTCGACAGGGATAAACAAACATAAAGCATAGCGTTAAGTGCTCAAAGACCTTCGGCTGACCAGCATTAAAAAAAAGTTCGTTTAACCTTCGAAACAGTGGCGGCACAAAGAATTAGAGTTCTGACTCAAACTTCAACTGACCTCTGATAACGATAAAGGAAAACCTTCAGATCAAAAGAAGTTATTTTTCAAATCAAAACTTTAAATTCCCCAGTCAAAACATTGGCAAACAAAAAGAAGTTTTCCAAAAATCATGAAAACAACTGACCTCAATTCAACTTCAAGTAACCCAAATTTGTTGCAGAGGGAAAAACAAAGTTTAGCAATCAAAACAATCATGAGCAAGATAACATCAAAAAGGAGGGTCCAAAATTTAAAAAAATTTGGGAGAAAGTTGCAGCTGCAACAATAGACGACTACCTGGTGAACCCAGATCTCTGGACAATTTCTTCCTTAGGTAACAGACTGTTTAACAATAAAACCAACATGTTGAATTCTTCTAGATGTCTAGATTTCCCAAATGGCAAATGTATGTACTTTTAATCATTGATGATAATCCAATTTAGGAAAATGGAAACAAAGATTTCAAAGTTAAGATAACTCTTTTGAGGCCAGGAATATGAGTTTCATTTTTTACCTCTATCTTTGGGTAGCTTCCAGCTTGGACACCACAGGATTGTAACATATGGTAAACATAAATATTCATTTGTTCCTCACTCCCATGCCATTCTGCACTTTTGTGCTTTTGGACTTTTTGTCCTTTTTGAGTCCTCCTTCATGCCTTTCTTTCTGAATTTTTATTCAGGCTCCTCTATCCATAGTGTCCTTTTGTGTGAGAGATGTATTTAATTTTTAGCTCATGGACGGAGAAGAACTTTGGCAATTGTGTACTCATATTGTTAAGTACTTTGTTTTGATACATATTGCTTTCTTAGGATATTTTTGACTCTTATTTGCCTTTTGGCTCTCAATTCTTGGCATGGGATTATTTATATATAATATACTCTCTACCCCGCTTCCTTTCCATGGGTCTTTTATTGTCACCCCCTAAGACATTTTTAAATGTGAGATGGATGGAGCCTTGAAATAGTATTCCAGACCTTTTGATCATGAGCTATTTTACAAGGATTAAGTAGGACTTCAATGTGTCCATAGCCATTTAGGAGAACTGCTAACTAGAAGAAATTCTTTCAGATAAAACAATAGTACACAGTATTATAATCAAGGATTTTAGTTAATCCAAAATTTTGATGCTCTCCATGCAACCAAAAGTTTGCTTCTTTTATTGAAATCCATCAAAATCTAAACTAGAACAAACAGAAATAAAGTAAATCAAAATAAACAACAAAATCAATTTATTTATGTACAAGATAATCGAGAAATAAAACTCAAGAAAATAAAGTTTGAGAACTAACCACTAACTGGTTAGTTCTCTGTCCACCCTTGTAAATCTAGTAGCTTGTAAGTTGAGGGGCTAGGCTTGACTGCAAATTGAAAAAAAAAGGCCTACCCATTATCAAAAACTACATCTACTATTTTACAATCAATCTCATCAGCTCGTGAAAATCGAAGGAGATCGGGCTGGGTGTCTGGTGTACTGCTAGCTTCTTTTGCTTGGTAGTTTCCTGGTTCTAGCTCAATTAGATAATTTCCCAATACAGAATTCACTGGTTCATTCTTTTCTTCCAATTGAGTAACATTTTGTTTCATGTGGGGATCTCTTAATATCTTTATCTGGTTTAGAATTCCCTTATGAGGCAACCACATATGTGATCAATCTGATGGGAAATACCCATTTAGCCTTGCTGACCAGTCTCGATTCAAAACAAGTCCATAAACATCAGGTATGTCTGTTACCACAATATCTGTTGGTAATAACTCCCGATTGATTCTTATTCCAATGCAAATGCCTATATTTATACAAATTACATGGCGGTTGGGTTTCACCTTCCGCTCAGCCTGTTTGGCTTCCTACTATTTATTTATTTACATTATATAACCCTAACAAATTATATTCTAACAATCCCCCTCTTAATCCGAAGGGGTGTTTGTAAGTCCGAGTATGTTTCTGAATCTTTCAAACTTTTCTCGTCCAAGTGCTTTGGTGAAGATGTCTGCAACTTGATCATTTGTAGAAAAATGTCGAAGATGGACTGTCTTGGCCTCTACATGATGTCGAATCAAATGATACTTTGTGTTGATGTGTTTGGTTCGATCATGGAATCTAGGATTCT
>LPNX011216325.1:381179-400909 GCA_001517045.1 Pseudotsuga menziesii
CGCTTGCACTTTGATCTTTTTCTTCTGCCCCCTTTGCCTCTGAAATTTCTTCTTCCTTGTCCTCTCTCTTTGCCGCAATCTCCCTTGGAAGGGTCTTTGGATTGGTCTTTGCCAGCTAGGGAGGCACCAATACTAGATGCCAAAGAGTGCATCTTTACAACTGTTAGTGTAATTTACAGTAATAAACTTGATATGACAAAGAGAAATAGAAAAAAATAATAACCTTGCAGGTCTACAGTCTCTGCCAAGGTGATTTACAATCTCAACTTCAGGTTTTAAAGTGATACAATGACAGTATCACAGCTTCAATTTGCAGCAATTCAGGGAGAATAAATCATTTCAGGAAGTGGACAGGAGCAATATTAAAATACTTCTTACAGCCTTCAATGCATATATCAGTATGATATGTCAGTCAGCATTAATGCAGCAAGCATTATAAATCACTTCAGGATGTGAAGTGCAGCACACAATCACAATATATCAGAGAGCATATATTAGTCAGCATATATATATCAGATATAATTCAATCAATTCAGCCAGATCTTACAGCAATTCTTCAGTCTCCAATACTTCAGTCTTCAACACATACCACACCAGGGTTTTGCTGCGCCACTCTGATAGAGAGTACCAGCAATGTGTCTTTACAGTCTTCACAACGCATTCACACCAGGCAGTCTTCAAGGAAGCTCCACGCACAACTCTCAAATATGGAGAGGGACCCTAGCACTTTCCATGGTGGTAGCAGTCTTAAAAAAATGATTCCACATCCTTCAAGAATGCAAACTTTACTCCAACGCAAGCTTAAAAAAACACAGAGGATAATGAAGTTTCACATTTCACCGTTCTGGCAGAGAGAGATTCACATCTCGTAGTATTCACACCAACCATGAGCTAGGGTTCACAAAGATTGCAATGGTCTTTATGCTTCACATTGTAATGTATTACACAACAATGTAAATGGGAAGCAAAATAAATTAGTTTGGGTAGCAACTTTACTGCTATCACCATTCACCGAAGACATAGCTCTTAACCAGCAAGGAATTTGAAAGCAATCACCACAAGTGAACGACCATCAACAAGACTTCACTAGCTCACAACAGATATTATTTTTCCAACGCAGTCTCCACCCTGTTAGCTCAGAAAATTAGGGTTTCAGTACAGCAAAAAGAGCCCACAAAAAATTAGGTTAAATTTAGGGTTTATGGATCTCCACAATGATGATCAGATTTGCAGTCTCCATGCAGATACTACGCAGGCCTCTTGAAGGGAACAACTCCACGCATAACTGAGGTAACAACTCTCCACGCAGCTCCTTGAATTAGTACTCCAGGCAGCTCTTCAACACAAGGTTTATACACGCAGTCATGGGCCTCTTCAGGCAGGTCGTAGCACAAAAAATTGGATGCAGGCTCCACGCACAGCTTCACTGTCTTTCATGTTCCAACTCCACACATATTCCAAAGCAATGACTCAATGTAGGAGAGGTCATGGTCGTGATTGATGAGAGGTCAATGGTTCACACATTATGAAGGCAAAAACAGTGGACTGAGCTCAACGCACTCAATGATCGACGGTGAAATCTCCTTTAGGGTTGGGAACGCAACATATATAGATTCAATAGATGCAGCATATAGACTCAATATATGCAGTCTTCACCACGCAGGTCGCAGCTCCAGTCTTCACCAGGCAGGTCGCAGCTTCAAATCAACACGCAGTCAGCCAGAAGTCACATCTCTCCACGCTGGTCTTCAATGTCTTAAATCACCTTGGCAGAGAATATACGCACATAATGAATGCGTTCAGGGGCAGACTGGCGATGGGCAGGCAGCCTGAAAGAGCAGACTGGCAGGCAGAATGCCAGGTCTGAAATGCAGCAGGCAAGAGTTACGGCATGCAGGTAGCCAAGCTCTGATACCACTTGTTGGTAATAACTCCCGATTGATTCTTATTCCAATGCAAATGCCTATATTTATACAAATTACATGGCGGTTGGGTTTCACCTTCCGCTCAGCCTGTTTGGCTTCCTACTATTTATTTATTTACATTATATAACCCTAACAGATTATATTCTAACAATATCAATGTATTGACATATCTTTCCATAAACATCAGGTATGTCTGCTACCACAATATCAATGTATTGACATATCTTTTCATTGGCAGATAAGCGAATTAGAACATCTTCCATTTCCCCGACTACTTTCACATTGGTCCTGTCTAGCTGAGTAACCTACCAGGTAGTGGGTTTAGGTTGTCCATTGATATTTTTGTAGACTGAAAGTGGCATAACATTGACTATTGACCCTAAGTCTACTAAACAATTGTGCACCTTATGGTTTAAAATCTCAAAGGTTAGGAGGAATGGTGGGGTTTTAAACCTAGTCTTACCTCCCACACTTGCTTCAACAATCTCTTCTACAGGTTGGTTGTTAGTGGGAAGCTCCTCCTCCGGTACTTCAAGTGATTTTAACAATTCGTATCCCATCTCAGGTGCTTTGAGATTTTCCTTGACTTTATCAGCTTTGTCTTCAATAGGCCTAACATGCATGTTGACTTGTTTTGGATCTTGACTGCTAATAGTAAGTTCAGGTATTTTATCATCTGTGTTGTTCTTCTGTATTTTCTTCATATTGTCTTGAAATTTCTTAATCTTTGAAATTATTGAATTGTCTTTATTTAACAAACCTTGGCTCCTTGTTGTCACATTTGTTTCTGATATCTCCTCATGCTTCAGAGTACCTTCGTCTTCTGTATCAAAAAGTGAGACATAGTCCCATAAAACCAGAGCACCATCCTCTTGTTTTTTTGTGGATTGATTTTCCTTTTCCTCTTCATCATCAACTTCTGTTAGTTTAGAGTACAATAGCTAATTTATTACTAATGTCATTGAATTGATCCATTGAGGACATTTTTTCTCAGAATGAGGCTGCTGATGAAAGGTGCAAAAATTATCCATCCCTACCTCCGTTAAATTCATTGATGCAGGACTATGTGGAGGAGGCTTAGATTGATTGTTGTCCTCTCTCCTTTCATAGTAAGGCCTGTATGCTTTATGAGACTCCTTTTCTTTTTCCAAATCTATCACTCTATTAGATAGTTTCTGCATCATCTTCACCATCCTTTCAAAATCATGTGATTGCTCATCCTTACCAAAAGTTTTTTCTCCTGACTGCTCAGGATAATCTCCTATGCTCTCTTTTTCAGCTTCTACCCTCTCTGCTTCTTCATAAGTTTCTGACAATGTAGGTTTGACTTGCATCTTGGCAAACACGACCAAGTCAGGCCCTAAAGCTGAAGTATAGTATTCGATCAAAACCTTATCAGACGGTTTATCAGTTGCAGAAAAATTCTTAAGATAAGCAGCAAACCTTTGAGTGAAACTATGCACTTTTTCTTTTCTTTCTTTCTTTAAAGCACACAACCCTTTCATTAGAGCTGGATATTTACTTCTGAATATCCTTTCAAATGTGTCCCAGTCTAGGATTGAGTTTGCAGGCAGAGCAAAATCCCATGAGGTTGCTGCTCCTTTCAGGGTATGTGGAAACAATCTGCAGACTACATCTTCATGTTCTCCAGCCCTTAGCCCTTCTATAGCCAAGTAAAAGCTTTGCAAATGATCATCTACCAAAATATTTTCATTTGGGTCAAACTTAGGCAACATTTTCTCAAAAGCTCGAGGTAAGTCATGCAAAGGGGGTGCCAGGTTTAAAGGTGACCTAGCCCTCCAAGCAGGTGGTGGATTCGGCGGGTTGGGTGGCTGATTTGCATTCACGTTTGCCATGAGTCTAGGTGGAGAATGAGGTGGTGAGTGAATAAGGGTATGAACATGTGAGCAATAAGGTGTGTTTGGGACCACTTGATTCAAAGGCTGAACAACTTCCTGTAAGGTTGTTTCTACCAGTTATTCAAAATCTCCAACCAACACTATGTCTTCCACTATAGGACGGTCTTTCTTCTTATATTCTCTTATGGGAAAGACAGGAAAAATTGGTAATCCTCCAATCTTCTTCACATATGCCTTAGTATGTCTTCTCAGATCATTAACTACTTGGTTATTGATAGAATATAGATGCTCTTTACCCTTCTCTTCAGGAATTGGATTGGGAAACAAACTAATTTCAGAACTATCATTGGTGGAATAATCTTGATAAAATAAGTTTCCTCGGCCAGCCATGCACTGGCTGCCCTCCTCCTAGCGCCAAAAACTGTTGAGGCCTGGAAAATCCCAGGTAACAACAGTTAGGGCTTCTCCTCAATAAACGTTCCCAACTAGCCCGCTACTGTTTGGTATGGGGAATCCGTCTGGTTTACGGTCCGACTATCGTAGGTCAAATAACAAAAATAAAGGGTTTTACCGGTTACGGCCCGGTCCACCGTGTATGTTTTTAGTTTTTTGTATTTAAGTATGAGATGAAAGTGCCTATCTAAAGATGTATATTGATAGAAAATATGATGAACAATCACAATGTGATGCACAGGTTCTTATCTCTCGTCTTAACTCTCTCGCATCTAAACCACACACAACAAGAAAAAACTAAAACTAACTATCTAACCTATCCCTAGGGAGCAAAATTATTATTCATCAATGAGTAATGTATTTTGTGCATGCATTAAGAAAAAACACAGATAATTGTTACTTATTCCAAAACACATGAACATTTATAGGTATATGAACAACCAGATAGCTAATTGTTTATGAACAACATTCATTACTCACAGTGAAAATTTCATAGAATAAACTAGAGCGCATTCATAACAAGAACATAGGTTCAAAGAGTTAGAACGATCTCACAGTTAATGGATAACAACTGAAAACGAAATAGTTCACATTCAACAAATCCATAGCACAACATTTGAAACCTTCCACAAAGCTTTCTCCAATAGGAAACTTCTAATTTCTTTATGCAAAAGGAAATAGTTCTTCTTACATCGTACTCTCACAAATCTATCTGGGAAAAAGTCCTTCCCTACATCTAGCTCTCCTATACTTATACAAAACAGCAAAACCTTTGGGTTTCCACCCCCCCTAGGCGACCTTTGGACTCCCCCAATCGTTTAATCTCACAAATTTTGTCCTTTTGTGAGTGCTCATGATTTATACAATACGTTACATTTCAGATTGAGACTTATGAGTACTTCATAAAAATGGACCAGCTCGATAACTGATGAACCTTTTCCAAGCCTGGGCCTTTGCTGCTATCGATTCTGCTTTGTCTTTTGTATATGTCTTCTTTGAAGCAACAATCATCAAACTGGGTCTGAAAAATCCTCTAGGTCTGTCTGCAATTAAAACAAAAACTCATCATTAATCCGGACTGCATTCAAGATCATCTAACTTTCAATAAAACGTAAACCGTACTATCAATAAAGCTAAGCATCAAATGCGAATCCCAATACCCCGTTTTCATCGTGAAACCCTAACTTGATAAAAAATAGAAAACCTCCGTCACCCAAGAAATATGGTAAAAGCTCACAAAAACGGCGGGACAACCTTACCGGTAGGAAAAACTAAGCATCGGGCTGACAAACTCCTCACCAGCGGGCAGAAGCATTATAGCATCGAATGATCAGTTCACTAAGCCGCCACAACGATGGGAGCCATATAGCCTAAGGGTTCCGTGGAAAGATAAAATGTCGACGAAATAAATACTAAAAATTGCAGCATCGGACCTTGGAACCACTACAGCATCAGACGACTAGTTCAATGAGGAGCCGTAACAGTGGAAGTCACATGGACTAAGGGTTCCGCAGACCACATAAAAACATCGACGATCTACAACTCTAAAGCTAAAGGTTGGAGTTCATAACCACTAAACATCGGCGAGATAGTTTACTAGAAAACCGCAACAATGGAAAGTGGAGAGACAACGGGTTCCACAACCAAAGGCTCAATGTTGCCGCCGTGTTGGCAACACAAAATATTAGTACTCCGATCAATCATCAACACCATTCCAATGGCGAAAACAAAACATCGCGAAGTAAAAGTTTGATCAATAAAACAAAAGTATCGGCGAAAATTAGAGTTATCCACCAGCAGTTCTCTATTTACTCTCTGCAACGGGGGTTGTGTAGAGAACTAATGCCCCGATTCACACATCAATAGACTTTCAATAGCGATAAACAAACATACAACATAGCGTTAAGTGCTCAAAGACCTTCGGCTGGGCAGCATTAAAAAAAAGTTCGTTTAACCTCCGAAACAGTGGCGGCACAGAGAATTAGAGTTCCGACTCAAACTTCAACTGACCTCTGATAGCAATAAAGGAAAACCTTCAGATCAAAAGGACATTATTTTTCAAATCAAAACTTTAAATTCCACAGTGAAAACATTGGCAAACAAAAAGCAGTTTTCTGAAAATCATGAAAACAACTGACCTCAATTCAACTTCAAGCAACCCAAATTTGTCGTAGAGGGAAAAACAAAGTTCAACAATCAAAACAATCCTAGGCAAGATAACATCAAAATGGAGGGTCCAAAATTTTAAAAAATTTGGGAGAAAGTTGCAGCTGTAGCACCTGCAGCACCTGCATTTGTCTGATGTCCTCTCGACTGCCTCTATCAGTCTCTCAGCAACTATGTTATTGAAATTCACGAGATCATACTCAAGCTACAACCTCTCTGGATTCTTCACTGGTGTGTTTTTCGGGGGCTCTTTATTTGTCTCCAACCGTGTTAGTTGTCCTTGTATGGTCTCTGCAATGTCATGGGTCTTGTCTTTGAATTCAGTAGCTACGACTGAGATCTCTTTTAGTCTAGCTTCTACTTGCTTAATATTGAAGACCTCTTCTGCGAGCTTAACCTGTACTTGATATATTTTACCTCTAAGTAGGAGGGCATTTTCTCTTAGAGGCGTTATGTCCATCTTGCGCTCATTGGCTTCCTTCAATAATACTTCCAAGGAACTATTTTGGGCTTCCAGTTCCGTAATTCAAGCTTTATACTGCTCTACTTGTTGATCAACTGTGGATTTCTGTGCTTCCATCTCTACCCATTTGCTCTCTAATTTATACTGCTCCTTATCAAGGGTCATGTTTGATAACTTCAACGTATCCCATTCCTCTCCTAGCATTTTATAGTCCTGCTAAAACCTCTCATGTCTGAAAGAGTGGCTTCAATATTTTCTCTTTGATTCCCGGCCCACTCTTTCCTCCTTCCTTAAAACCTCCTTCATCTTTTCCATTTTACCCTTATATTGATCAAGGGTTTCTGTAAGTTTACTAATATTATGGGCATTTGCATGTGCAGTTGCAATACCCATGGAGGCCATTTGTTTTGGGTCTTCCTCTACATCTGTTACGACCGTCTTCTCGGTCACTGTGGTGATCTCGGGTTGGATTCCCATCTTCAAGGTCTTCTTTATTCTCCACACAATAGACTTCCTTTTAGGATCAAAAAATACATTTTCTAGGCATGCAACTTCATGTTGTTTGGATGGGGTAAATGACTCCAACCTCAATTCAACCATAGGGAGATGTCCTCCCGTAAGTATACTGCCTGAAGTGGAAGGGAGGTTCTCGGTGGTGTCCTGAGCAGGATCTTGTCCTTGATGTTCATTATCTAGCTCTTCTTGATCTTTCTTCCTTTCTTCTTCTGTCACCTCTCCCTGGTTTTGTGTTTGTTGTTCTGGGTTTTGAGCTTCTTGAGCTATTGATCTTTCCAATTCTGCAATATTCTCCTTGATAGCTTCTTCTTTCTTTCTATGTTCTTCTTCCTGCTCTTTTCTAGCAGCTTCTTCTTTTTCTTTTCTAGCAGCTTCTTGTTCCTCCTTTTCTCGCTGGGATTCTTCAGCTAAAAGCTTCCTTACACCTTCTGCTAGTCTTCGGGCAATTTCTTCTTTTGCTTTTCTTGCAGCTTCTTCCTCTTGTCCATTTGGTTATGGATTTTTGTTGCTACTGCCTTTAATTTCAGCTATTGTGGTCTTCCTTTTAAGCCGCTTGTTCAAAGCGGCCATGTTGCAAAAATTCCTGTACACTTCTTCATCCTTGTCCACATAATCGGCATATTCGAAATTTACCTTGAGGAGTGCTCGATGGGCTGTAACCTTGCCTTGAGAATCATTCTGGTGAAAACCCTTCTAACCAAAATGGAATATTTCTAGTTCCTTAACAAACTCAGGGGCACCCTTCACTTTGACGAACTTATAACTCCCCACCTAGAAAGGTAGTGATGGGAACACAATTTTTTTTAGATCAAACAAATGACTTCCAAAGCCATCCAAGAAAAGCTGTCTCACAACCTCCTTATGAACTATGTATTATGTGGCATACTTTGGCAGTAATGAGGGTGCTTTGGTTCCTCCGTACATCCTCAGGTATGTACCTTCTTTAGAAAATAAGTAATCCCCAAAATCTTTGATGGATGCCAAGGCACCTTCAGATAGGCACTTACAATTCTCCATAACAATTAGTTGGTACAGAGGCATAAGGAACTCTTCACAGATTAGTGGGTAGTGACTGTGGTATTTGTGGGCCCACAGTATCTGATATGCTATGTAAATAGAAGCTTTTCCTACTTTCCACTGACAGTTGAGTCTCTCAAACGGGTGAAAGCAAAGTATGCAGTCAACCAAAAAAGATCCCATATAGAATTCGGATTTTTGTTGGTGCAATCCTTCATTGGATGCAGTAATGGAGGTAGATAGGCTAATGGACAATATGTCAGCCCAATTGAAAATTGTCCCTTTCATGGCTACATGGTAAATCAGTGGGATCCATCCAAACTTATACGATCTACCATCGGCTTTGCCAAAAATCCTACTCAGCATCAGTACTACCATTTTGTATGGGGTACGTAGATGAGCGGTTTCGTATTCTCTAGATTGTTTATGCCTGAAATTCTTACCTTCAGCTACCATCATCTTTAATGTAGCTATGTAATCAAACTTTAATCCCTTTACCCATTCAGTTGTCATACTAATTTATGACGGTGTCAGGCTGTATAATTTTGCTATAAATTCAGGTGTGAAGAATGCAAATCCTTTATTCTCCACGTTGTTCATGATCATACATGTTGTATCCACTTTGGATAGAATCCATCTGATAACCTCTATGTAAGGAAACATTTTCGGTCTCGTGGATACCTTGGTGATTCCAGATCTCAGTATGTTATCATATAAGGCTAGGTCCTCTAACACAGCCTCTGGAACCTTCTTTTCCACAAGTTTGTGGTAGATTTGACCCCATTTGAACTCAGGTTTAGCCCCAGTGACTGACTTTGTATCTTCATATATTATTTCCACCTTGGGTACGGGTGAAATTTATGCATCTGAATCAGAGTCTATGATCTTGGCCTTCTTTTTTCCCTTCTTCGTCATGCTATTTGGTACAAGCTATAATTGCAATAACATGGAAAATGTCTTAGCATTTTCATCGTTAAACAAACTCATGCATTTCGGAAAAAATAGTGCTAATGACATCAAAACATTAACACATTGGGTAAACCATGTTTTTACCACATTATCCTCGCCCATTGGAACCAGAAAACCGCACCACGACTCGGCGAGACCCAACTCTAGTAAACACAACCCTTTAAGACAGGAGAGCTTCGACTAGGGCATACTTTGCTTTCTATAACCTAGGAAGCAACCAGAACCCGAACTACCCTCTCGCCACTGGTCTCGAAAAACTCTAAAATCCCATAGGTAGCATGGCGGTGACGCCTTAGGTTCGACCCCCAAGATCAAAATCCCTTGGCGAGGAGATACAACATAAAAACCAAACCCTAAAAGGATTGCCCGAACCAAGCAAAATGAAGCCTCCACCATTGCACAGGGGCGAGAACAAGGTTAGACCCAGGCTGATGAAAAGCTCAGGCCTTTAGGGATTCATCATTGGATGCCAAACCCGCAGGCAAAATGCCTCAGAATGAAAACTACGACACTCCATGGGAGCAGGTAAGGTGGCCACGACAAGGTCAAAACTTCTAAAGGAAAGCCTCTAAACCTAAAACACAAGGAGGGAGCCCTTTTAACCAAAACAACCAACTACCAAACCCGAGCAAAACATATTAAAAAATGAAAGGTTACATTTCAAATAAACCACCAATCAAAAAACAATAAACAAAAACCTACCTAGCAAGCGAAAAGCTCGACACCAATCATGGATGCCTGATCTAACGTGCCACGTGAGCTCTAGATGGCGGTTTCTCCAAGTCACAACAAACGCCCAAAACGGGATAAAATTGTGATTTACAACTCTCCACGCTCACAATCACACAATGGTAAAAAACCTTTTTTCACTGGCGTATAAATAGATAGCAATGGGTAAAATCTACTTAAGGCGATCGGTAAGATTTTAAAACCCGCACGCGCGAGGTCAAAACATTATTAGCGCCAAAACATAGCACATCGGATGACTAAATTAAGTCAACTTGAACAGAATCCCGCTAACGACAGCTCAACTGGTCACAACGCAGCCGCTACCATCGGCCTACTTCCTGGCAAGAAACTCGCTTTAAGTGGCAGCTTCGGTAGATTGACAACATCGGATGAGAAACCCTGAAAGGTAGCCGCCGTAGTGGAATTAAAGATGACAATGCTTCTGCTGAAGCAGGATTGATGAGGATCAGGTGGCTGCAAAAGAAAAACCTTCTGCCGTAGCGGTAGGAAACATAAAAGCTGTTCGACAGAGCAGGGCACAAGAATTGGAACAAGTTCCGACTTTCAACACAAGATTTCATCCGCAGTAGCGGCCCAATCTCTGGAGAGGTTTCGATGCATCGGTAAGAAAAGAACTATTCCGTGCCCTCTTAAAAACATCCACTGCAACGGCTCGAACACCTGAAACCATCCGCTGTTGCGGCTAAATTCTTGCAAAAACTCCACCTCGGTGGCTCCAATGAAACAAACAAAGCGAAACAAAAACCTGTCCGCTGCAGTGGCTTCAACTTAAAATTCTGCCTACCATAGCGGGTTAAACATGAAGAATTATCCGATGTGGTGAATCAAAAGACTCTTTTCTGCCTTAGTGTGAAAACCAATTTTTTGACTTTCCCCATGAAGAAAACAAATCATGAATGCTAGACTTCAGAACTAAAAAAAATGTCTAAGTAGCAAAGACTAAAACTTAAAAAAGGGGGGTCCTAAAAAATGTAAATTTTTTTGGGGAAAATAGTTGCAGCAGCAACAATTGGCGACCAGCTGGTGAACACAAATCTCTGGAAAAACTATCTTTTAAAACCCAACAACCGCTTTAAGGTATGTTGTTAGACCATCTCATCCCAAATTTTAAGATTTCTTTAATATGTTCATACTTTTCTAGGGATGTAAGATTTATAAATTTTACATTGATTATAGTCCACTAGGGTAGGGTAGCCAGGTTTTTCAAAGTCCCGATAACTCTTCTGAGGTCAAAATATGGGGTTCATTTACCTCTGCATTCGGTTGCTTATATCTAAGACACCACATGATCATAACAGAGTATGGGCAGGCATATTCGTTTGTTCCTCATTCCCATGCCTTTTGCATTCTTTTGATGCTTTTAGACTTTTGTCGTTGTGAGTCTTCTCGGATTGCTCCTTTCATTTGAAACTTGGCTTAGGTTATTTCATCCATATTGTCCTTCTGTGTGAGAGATAATTTGTTTTTAGCTCATGGACGAAGAAGAACCTCTAAGCAATCTCGTCATCTTACTGATTTTATTCAATATGTCTTTTGATGTATGCTTTCTTTCTGGGAAATTTTGACTCTTTTAAGCCTTTTGGCTTTTATTTGTGGCATGAGATCATTTAAATACCATACACCTGTCTAACCTACTTCCTTTCCGTGGGTCCATTGTTGTTAGCTTCCTAGGACAGATTTAACGTGAAGTGGATGGAGCCCCAAAATAGTATTCTAGACTCTTTTTACCTTAGTTATTTAACACGGTTTGAAACATGACTTCAATGTGTTCATAAGATAACCTCCCTTCAAATAATCTATCAAATTAAAGAATCTCATCATTATACGTTTTTTACAGGTAAATCCAATAAGTAGCTTTTCGGTCAAAAAATATTTGTAGTTTGTAAAAATTCCAATGTCCCCCAAACACCAAAAGCTGTGGTGGCTTATTTGAACACTAAAATAAAGCAAATAAAACAAACTGAAATAAATCAGATGCAAAAGAAAGCAAATTAACATAACCAAATCAAACTTAACTACAAAAAAATTTGAAGCAAAACAAAAGGTTTATTTATGTATAGAAAACCTCAAAAGCATTAAGTAAAATAAGGTTTGAGAACCAAACCATTTACTCGTAGATTCTTTTCCCACCCTTGTAAATCCTATAACTTGTATGTAGAGGGGCCTAGTTTTTTTGCAATCTGAAAATGTCCTATCCACAGATATTCAAAGTCAGTGTACTTGCCCTTCTCGTCATGCGGGTGATCCCACTTCAGAACCAAGTCTCCTACTTCAAACTCTTTATTCTTGGACTTGTGCTTATTAAACCATCTTTTCACAATTTCCTGCTGGTGCTTAAACCTTTCCTTAGACTTAGATCTAGTCTCTTCTAATTTCAACAAAGTATTGATTCAAGCTTGTAAAACCTCACTATTAGATCCTCTGGATGCTTGGGCTAATTGAGAAGAAGGCAACAAAATGTTAGGGGGAAAGATGACTTCCTTTCCATAAACTAAGGTATAGGGTGACACACCTAAGGAGTTCTTGGGTGTGACTCGATAAGCCCAAAGTGCATTAGGAAGAGCTATATTCCAACTTCTCTAGTTTTCTATGGCAGTTTTCTTTAAAATCCTAATGATATTTTTATTAGTTGATTCAGTTAATCCATTACCTTATGGATAATAGTTAGCATAATAATGTAACTTTATTTATTTCTCATTAGAAAATGCAGTAAGTTTAATTGACGAAAAATAAGATGCATTATAAAAAATGAGGGAAATTGGAACCCAAACCTGGTCATAATATGGTCTTGTAAGAACTCTATGATTGCATCTTCATTTACTTTTCTTTAAGGGACCGCTTCCACCCATTTGGTTAAATAATCCGTGGCCATGAGGATGTACTTGTGTTGCAATGAAGAGTTTGGAATTATTTCTCCAATAATATCAATTCCCCATTGCTCGAATGGTTCAAAAATAATAACTGGTTGTAATGGCCCGATTGCCTTTGCTCGTCTTCCATCGCTCCTTTGGCATGTATCACACTTCCTTACGTAAGCGTGAGCGTATTTAAACGAAGTCAACCAATAGTATCCAACCCTAAGAATCTTGTGTGTTGTAGTATCTCCTGAAAAATGACCTCCAATAGGGCCACCATGCAATTTTTTAACCGCTTTGGCTGCATGTTCCTGTTCCAGACATCTGAGAAAAACTCCATCATAGTTTTTTTTTTCTGAAAAGAACTCCATCAATTATCTGATATGATGTTGACTTCAAACGTAATTCTCTTCTTTGTTTGGAGTTCCAGTGTTCAGGCAAATACCCTTGTTGGAGATAGTGCACTAGGTCTTGGTACCAGGATTCTGGGGCTGTAAATATAGGACATATATCAATCATGTGTAACTCAGCCTCATTATCTCAACCATCATCTTCATTATCTTGGCTCTCAGCCATCAGTTTTCAAAGTCCTTGTCCCTTGATGATAGTTGCTATTTTAAATTCTAAGTCATATTCCTGCAAGGTGGTTACCCAATTTCCTCTTCTCTCCCCTAACTCTTTTTGCACGAAAAGAATTCAGACTGCCGGGTGTCGAACAATTACTTTGGTTCTGTTCTTAAGTATATATGGCCTAAATTGTTTTACCGCCTTAAAAACTGTGTATGTTTGTTTATCAACTGCAAGGCAATTCAACTCAGCACCTTGTAAGCCAGTGCTCATGAATGATATGGGGTACTCATCTCCCCCTTCTTCCTTCTGCATAAGCACTGCTGCTAGCGAGTTACTTGAAGCAAAAGTGTATAAATTGAAATCCTTCTCAAAATCAGGACTTTTGAGTGAAGGTGCATGGGCTATTGCTGCTTTGATTTTGTTGAATGCACCTTTCTCTAAGTCAATCCATTTAAACTCAACACTTTGCTTAACCATATGTTGCAAATGTTTAACTATTTGAGCAAAATCGGTCACAAACCTTCGCATAAAATTGATTGTCCACATAAAATATTGCATGCTTTTGTTATTATGGTGTAAAGAGATCTGCGCTATAGCTTTAATCCTCTGTGGGTCTATGGAGATCCCCCTCTTAGAAATTATGTGACCCAAAAGCTTTCCTTCTAATACAGTGAAAACACATTTCTTCAGATTTAGAGATATGCCATATTTTTGACATCGATACAAAATTTGCTTTAGATGAAAAATATGTTCTTCTCTCCTCCTGGAGAAAACTGTAACATCATCTAAATAAACCACCGCTCTGTGGCCAATTAAACTACGGAAATCTATATTCATTTCCCTTTGGAATGTTGCTCTAGCGTTAATAAGACCAAAAGGCATTCTTCTGTATGCAAAATCCCTCCATTTAGTTCTAAAAGTGGTTTTCAGTCGATCTTGTTCTGCTACCAACACTTGGTTGTAGCCTGGAAATCCATCTAGCAGAGAGAATAGCTCGGAGCCTGAAACCATCTACAATATTTGCTCCATGGGTGGGACTGGGTAGTTATCTTTGTCCGAGGCACGATTTAAATTCCTAAAATATACATAAAGTCTAATTTCACCAAACTTCTTTCTTACTGGTACCAAATTTGAAACCCATTCCGAGTGTCTCACTCTAAACATAATCTTGGCATCAAGGAGCTTCTTTACTTCATTTTGAATCAGGGGTTCTAATTTAGGATGCATATTTCTTAAGGGCTGCTGAAACAGTTTTACTCTCGCTTTAATTGAGACTACATGTTGTATAATGCAGGTGTCATAAGTCTTAATATATTCATATGTCCAAGCAAAGACATCCTTCTATTGTTTAAATAAGCTAATGAACATGCTTCTTTCCCCTGGTGAGCAACACGTTCCCAAGTTTACATATTTGGGTTCCGCTTCTGACCCCATATTCACCAGCTCAAATTGCATAGATGAACTATGCATTTTGACATTTACTGGTCTTCTGAACTTGTTATTCAAATCAAACATTCCTTCCAAAGTTCTAACCCCTTTGGGTATGAAGTTCCTGTTTTGGAGATTTGCTTGATGTTCCTCGTCATCAATTACACTCTTTGAAATCCTCATCATTAGTTAGAAACTCTAGGATTTGTGGATCATCATCGAACACTCTCAAATTAGTGATGTTGTCTGGTACAACAGGCTTGAAAATCAATTCAATTGTACATCTATTATTAGTAGGAACAAGCCTTGTAGCTGAAGTAGCTAACAAGTCAGCTGCTGCATTTTTCAACTTAGGAATTGAATAAATATTAAATGCATCAAAATTTGTTAGGAGGTCCCAAACTTCACTTTGATAGCCTTTTAAATGCGGTGATAAACAATGAATTGTTTTTCACACTTGTTTAACTATAATTTCAGAATCACCATAAAGCTTTAAATTTTTTACTTTGACCTCAATTGACTTTTTCAAGCCTTGGACTAATGCTTCATACTTGGCTGTGTTATTGGTACATTCAAATTCTAATCTACAAGAAAGAAAATGTTTATTGTTTTCTGGATCAATTAGGATACAACCAGCTCCTGATCCTTCCCGAGTTTTTGTACCATCAAAGTATAAAACCCAAAACCTATCTGCTAATTCTACTGCATTAGTGCTACTTTCTACATCTGAGACTAAGTTAACTATGTTACAGTCAATTTTATCAGCTTGCAAAAACTGAAGGAGCTCGAGTCGAGTATCTGATCCATTGTTGGCTTCTTCCGCTTGGTAATTTCGTGGTTCAAGTTCAATAAAATAATTTCCCAAAATCGAATGTGAAAAATTTACCGGTTCATTCTTCCCTTCTTGCTGAGTCACATTATACTTCATATGTGGTTCCCTTAATACTTTAATCTAATTCTGACAGTTGTTATAGGGAAACCATAAATGTGACTAGTCAATAGAAAAATATCTATCTAGTTTCGCAGACCAGTCCCTACTTAGAATTAGGCCATAAGCCTCAGGTATATCCACCACCATAATATCTATAAATTGACACACCCTTTCATCAACAACTAATGGTATCAATACATCATTAATTTCTCCCACTACCTTCACTGTTGTTCTATCCAATTGTATGATTTTTCCTACAGAAGGTGTGGGTTGTCCATTTATCCTTTTGCAGACTGAAAGAGGCATAACATTTGCAGCTGCTCTAGAGTCTACCAGACAGTTATGCACATTATGACTAAAGATATTGAAAGCAAGTAAAAATGGTAATGTTTTGGATTTGGATTCCCCCCTTATACTTGCTTCACTGATCTCTTCCTTAGACTGAATATTATATTGGGGTTTATGTATGGGTGCATCAAAGGATTCCAAGAGCTTCTTTCTCTGTTGTGGTAAATTACACATTTCAACCAAAGAAATATTGACCTTAGTATTTTTGACATCCTCTATTATATCATACCCCATCTCACACTCTGTTGAACTTTTCTTATTTTCTATAGCCTTTATCGGCTTACTGATTGAGGGGACATTCTGCCTTGTTATGACCAAATCAGGTATAGGTCAAATTTGAGTATTATTTATGATTTTCTTCATATTCTCCTGAATTTTCTTAATCTTGGGCGTTAATGTATTATCCTCAATCAGTGGACCCTTGCTTCTTGTTGTAACATTTACAGTTGATAGTTGTATTTCCTCAGTAGGTTCTTCATTCTCTAACCCCAACACGGGTGCACAATCCCACAAAACCATGGCGGTTTCCTCCGGTACCTCCTTCGGTCCATAAACCTTTTCCTCTTTGACCATAGTTTCTATTAACTTAGAATCTAGCAATTGATTCATAACCAAAGTCATGTAGTTAATCCACTTTGGGAAGTTCCTTTCGGAGTGAGGTTGTTGATGAAATGTGCAAAAATTTTCCATTCCAACTTCAGTTAAATTCATAGTAGACGGATTGTGCGTGGGTGGTTGGGATGGGCCACTTTCATCTCTTCTCTTGTAATAAGGCTTGAATTGTTTCTTGGCTTCCTTTTCTTTCTCCATGTCAACGATTTTGTTGGATAAATTATGTACCATTTCTACCACGTTTTCTAATTCATGGGAATCTTCATCCTTGGGCCTTGTCAACAACAAAGGTTTCTTGCCACCGAAATTTCTTACTTTCGGTTCTGTAGAATATTTATTTATACTTTCAAGTTCAGCTTCTATTTTTACAGCCTCCTCATAAGTTTCCACCAAGGAAGGATTTACTAATCTTTTAACAAACATTGCTATATCAGGGCCAAGTGCTGAAGTGTAATAATCAATTAAGGTTTCTTCAGCATGCTTTATGGCAGCAATGAAATTATTTAAATGTGCGACAAACCTTTGACTAAATTATTGCCCTTTCTTTTTCTTTTCCTTCCTTAGAGCAAGTAATTCCTTCATCAAGGCAACGATAGTTCTTTGGCTACCAAACTTGTTCTTAAACAATCTTTCAAAAGTCTTTCAGTCGGTGATTGAATTTTCCTGTAAGCCAAAATACCACGATGCTGCTTTCCCTTAAGAGTATGCGGGAATAGTCTGCACACTACATCTTCATGTTCTACAGCCAAACCTTCTAAGGCCAAGAAAAAACTCTGTAAGTGATCATCTACAAGAATGCCTTCTCTTGGGTCAAATTTAGGCAATGAGTTTTTAGGATTTTGCGGTAAAGCATGTAATGGGGGTGTTAGGGCAAGTGGAGTCTTGGCCCTCCAAGCTGGTGGTGGGTTAGGATGATTTGCATTTGGATTTGGAGGCACATTTCCGGCCATGATTCGTCGAGGAGATTACGGTGGGGATTGGAAAGGAGAGTGAAACAGAGACCAAAGAGGTGAACAGTACGGGGATTCAGGTCCCAACTAGTTAAGAGGTTGGTTAATTTATTGTAGGCATAAATCTACCAACTCTTCGAAATTTCCTACCAAGACCGAATTTCCTGTGTAAACCATAACCATTCCACGAGCTTGTCTTCTTGGTAAGTATGGAATATTTGACAATCCTCAAAGCTTTTTTGCATATGATCCTGTAATTCTCCTTAAATCATTAACTAATTCAAAATAAACAGGATAAAGGTGCTCTCAAACTTCTAACTCAGGGTTAACTCCTCCTTCAGGAATGGAGTCCTTGGGGAAAACTAGTTTCTGAGCTATCACTGGTGAAATGATCTTGAGAAAAAAGATTTCCTCGGCCAGCCATGCACTGGCAGCCCTCCTTCTAACGCCAAAACTGTTGATGCCTGGAAAATACCAGGTGCTGACAGTAAGGATTCTCCCCAATAACCGTTCCCAATTAGATCGTTTATCGTTTGGTGTGGGGAATCCGTCCGGTTAGCGGCCTGGCTACTGTAGAATTAAATGAAAGGTTTAAGTCTATTTTACCGGTTGCGGCCTGGTCCATCGTTTATGTGTTTTTTTTTATATCTTTTATGAATGATATGCAAGTGCCTAGATTAAATGCAAGTGAATAGGGAACAAAGACCTCACAATGTAATGCGTAGGTTCTTACCATCCGTCTTATCCCCTTTGTTCCTAAATCACCGAAAGCAAAGAACAATTAATCTAATCTAACCTACCTAACCTATTCCCCAGGGAGCAAGATTACTATTTGTATGAGTAATGTATTGCATTTTATGCACAATTCTTTTTACAGATAGCTGATATAATTCATAATACATGGATACAACATACAAGATAACATAGAGATAGCTCAGTGTTGTTAAATCATTCACTATTCATTTACTGCATAAGATTCATAACATGGAAATTAAACCATTCACACATAGAAATAGTTCAACAGTTAGAAAGATCTCTGAAGATTTGTATAGTAAGCTAAAACTGAAATAGTTCTTTATTCAACAATCTACACAACATGCATTTGAAACTCAGGCAACCCCTTCTCCATCAAAACTCGGTTCTCTTTATTATGACATGAAATAGTTCTTCTTACAATAAAGCATTCGCATATGAGAGCTAGAAAAGTCCCTCTCCTATTCAAATATACCTATATTTATACATTTCAAAAATAACTTCTGGTCTGCCTGCCCTTTGGGCTTCCTCAAATTTTGGTTACAAAAATGTTTGTCTTCTAGCATGTTCACTAATAACATAGGATAAATACAAAATATTACAATTAAATTTCCATGTGCAGATGGGACAAAACCACTCAAGTGGACCCAGTCAACTCCTTTATGAATTGTTTCCACGCCATAGCATCTAAAGCAATGATTGCAAAATCTGTTGGTTCTAAGAATCTGACCATGACCTCATGCTTGGAAATCTGAGTCTTTATATCAACCACCCTTGCTGGAATAACTCGAAGCTGATCTTCCAAAAGGTAATTAATTACTGTAGCTTGAGCAATCACACTCTTTATCACCTTTTCATTTAATCTTTTAATCAGCTGTCTACCAAGTTCATCCTCCTGCAGCCTATCATGCAGGTGCTTCAAGTGTTCTTCATGGGATGGAAACTCCTATAGACTTTTTGTGGATGATGTTTGGAATTTATTATAAGTCATAAGAACCTTCTTATAAATTCCCTGCATTTGTCTGATGTCCTCTCGACTACCTCTATCAGTCTCTTAGCAACTTTGTTACTAAAATTCATGAGATCATACTCGAGCTACAACCTCTCTGGATTCTTCACTGGTGTGTTTTCCGGAGGCTCTTTATTTGTATCCAACCATGTCAGT
>LPNX011216339.1:0-15653 GCA_001517045.1 Pseudotsuga menziesii
ATTAATGTGTCACATTCTGGGCATTATCGCAAAGTGACATAACCCCTTACAAATATTACAATGTGACATAACCCTTAATGAATGTTGCTAATGTTACACAATGTGTGATAAACGTCACAATGTGACATAATGCTCATTAAACGCCCATTGTCCCAACGGATATGTGTAGCTAGCCACTTAGTTTTATAGAGATGGGTGAATGTTAAAAAAAAACAAATACTAAACATATGACCATGAAATGAATCTCCACTGTACACTTGTTACACTCAAGTTAATCTTCTTGATCTTGAAGGAAGTCCAAAATATGAGATGATATCTAAACACCTATTCCAGTAACTAAACATTAAACTAATTATGAGATCCTTATGAATATATATTTAAGGTATACCATAAATATTAACCTAAGAAAAAAATATAAACCAAATAGAAGTATAAAACTTTAGTGAATTATAGATTTATAAATAATTAAATAGTGAATTCTTAAATGAAGCTTATATAAATCTTAATTAAATTGCATTTAAGCATAACACTTAAGCATAACATGATACAACAACCATGAAATGAATCTCTATTGTATATTAATTATAATCTAGTTAATTTTGTATCACAGGTGAGTTTATTTACTTAAAAATAAAGAAAGTATGAGTAATCGTATGAAACGGATATTAAAAATTTTGAAATAACAAAAGCTAGTTTGAATGGCCTAATGAGATAGAGGTTGGAATTTTAAATAAATTAAAGTGAGGTAGACAAGATGGTTAAAATATAAACTTTCAACAATAAGGAAATATTTAAAGTCTACTTTGTTTTTAAAATAGAAAATGATTTAACATTGATTAAAGTTTTTTTTTTAAAGTGAGATTAAAAAATTAGAGAAAATTGTTAAGGTGATTTTGAAATGAAGTCATAAAAATATAAGAAAATATTAAGAATCATAAAAAGGCTACTAAGTCATAGAGGTATATATAGATGCAAACATTAGATTTGTTGATGCAAGTATGATTAGTGTGATCATTGTGCGTGTGTTTTTTTTTTAAATTTAAAACAAACTACTTTGATTAATGAAGTTTTGTAATTTTATGTAATATATTTTAATTATTTAATTCTTTATATTATGACTTTTAATATTTATTTGAGAACATTATTTATTAATTATAATAATTTTTTTGTCATTAATTTTTTTTAATAAAATTTTAATTTGAAAGCGTGTTTTGAAATCTATTTATAAATTCAACATCTTTAAGTACTAATACCTAAAGTATCCAAATTTTATAATGTAATTATAAAATTATTTAAACAAAATAAAAAGCACTTAAAAGAAATTAAAAACTTAAAATATTTATGCTTCACCTTTATTTAATTCAATTTAATAAAAGTATATATATTATAATTTGCATTTTTTTACTTCCACATATAATATTATTATTTTATATAAATTTATGTTTTCATGATATAAGCCCCAAGGGTTAACTCAATTGGTAAGACATGCCCACACTTTCTCGGTTCGGGGAGAGGTCATGGGTTTGAGCCTTGAGTCCTTTGGGGTTAGGCCTTCTGCGAGGATGCCCGATGGTTTACCACCTCTACCATCCACTAATGTGGGGAAGTATTGCTGGGTTTCCCGTGCATATTTCCATATGGAAAAAAGCTTCTTCCACATGTCCTTTTTTTTATGAAAATTAACCAATTATGAAAGCTACTCAAGTATGTGTTGATTTCATCAAGTACTCAGTGTTGAATTGAATATATTTATATGACTATTTAGTATTTATGGAAATGTATCAAAAAAAATTATTTATGAAAATTAACCAATTATGAAATCTAATCAAGTATGTGTTGAGTTAATCAAATACTCATGTGTTGAATTGAATATATTTATATGACTATTTATGGCAATGTGTCAGAATATGTTTGTATGACTAGTTAGTATTTATGGCAATGTATCATCATATACAAATTAAGCATGTAAACCCTTATCCTTTTATATTTTTACTTGTTTTTGTGATGTATTTTATTTTAGGCATTAAGTTTTCTCTTTGAGAATCAGAATCTCATTCACCTCCGTACCCAGTTTTGAATGACCAATTATTCATACCAAAATAAATATCCATCATTCATACATTATTTGCATCCCACATACTTTGTTCAATGGAAAATAAATTAATAATAATAATAACTATGCTCCTATATCTGTATTCCATTCAAATGAGCCATGAATCATGGGCCTTACAGGTGCTGCCTTAATGTGATAAAAAAATAAGTTTCAAGAAATCATGAACTCCATTTCAACTATTTTTGATAGCCACAATACATGAAAAACGACAAAAATGAGAGGTTCCAAGTGATTTTTGATACCCAGAATACATGTAAAACACAAAAAATGAGAGGTTCCAATTTCTTGGAACCTTCAATTGTTTCAAATGTGCCAGAGTTTTGGGCTGGCAGAAGGTAGATGCTTCCATTTCTTGCCTTCAGTTGTTTCCAATATGCTAGCCTGATAATCCTAGTTTTGTGGTGGCGGAAGGTATAGACTCTTTCTATGTATTCTTTCATGGAGTTTCTCTAGAAACCTCTGTATACATGATTTTCTAGTGATTTGAAGATTCGTTGCAACACGCATTGCGATTAAATGTCAAATATATGCCTTCCATTTGGTTGTGTACATTAAGCAATTAGATTAGCTAAGCCTATTTAGTTACAAGTAAGTCTCTCACTGGATTTTATCGACTGAGAAGATAGGTTGTGACTAAGGATGGATACATGTGATAGGGATGAACTCATCTCCATTCAATGGGGCATCGACTGGAGAGGCGTTAAAGGCATAGACAAGGATGAGGGAGTCCCACTGTCCGGGGAGCCACTAATTCTGCTAGCCAACATCAATATGGATTTTTCTTGCACCATTCCACAGAGCAACAATATTTCAATCTATTGCAAAAAAAACTTGAATCTCATTTCTTATTTGTGAATTAACCCAGATCATCAATCCAAGTGTTTTTTTTCTAAAGGAATGGGAAATTGAAGATTGTTTTCTAGAAAAATGGGTAATTGAAGATTGAGACATTGGTAAACCAGCCTGTAATTTGAACTCATGACCTCTATTTATAATTATGACTTCATAACAACTAAACCGTTCATGAACCAGTTCAGTGTGACAAGATTATCAATCCAAGTATTAAAAATCTAAGATAAAATAATAAAAAGTTTTGCTACTTATATTAACAAGTTCCAAAAACTAAAAAAATTGCTCCAAAATGATTAGGATATTTACACCCATTGATAATCTCTTTAAAATTTAGTATTTTGTATCTTCTAACAAAATAAAAACCACCACAGCTGCAAAATATCCACCTACAAAAGGTTGTAGTACCTTATCTGCCGAGACATTGTAAACGTTCATTGTACCCGCATAGAAAATTGTAAGCTATGCAACAGCCTGCTACTGGGCGCTGCCACTGGCAGAGCTAATTAGAATGTAAACATGAAATTTAGAAAAACCCTAGCCCCAAGGATTGAAACAAGCTAAGGATTGAAACAAGCTAATGAACTAATAGCGCGAGCAACAAAGCTTAACCTAAAAAAACGAGCATATATTTGGAGAAAATGGAACCAGGAAGTACTGTTGTGCAGATGCAGCGGGTCAGCCTCTGTGTTGAAAAGAGAATGAGCCCGTCGCCATTGACTCCCGAGGAGGTATAAGAGAAAGATCTAAACTGGGAAGTTCGCAGATATCCCTTTTAACAACCCCCATGCTATTGCCACTTCCTGAAAACACATCAAACAAAAAAATTAAACACATACGTAAGTATTATACCAGTTTTTGTTTACAGTGAATAGCCATAAAATATGTTAAAGCATACCAAATCTATTTTATCTCTTTTATTTTTATGCCTCTTTGAGAGGAAAGATATCTGCCTATACATATATGTCGTCCAGTCCTTTACAAGATAATCTTTCTCGAAGGGGAACACATAAACTGCTCCAAGATGCAAGATGTCCAGAAGATGGAAATGTAGAACATCAACCCCACCTCTAATTTATTTAGTCCATTCCAATTCAGTATGAGACAGAATTAATAACAACAAAACTATCTCACCTGATATCTGACTTGGGCTTCGGTCTCAATCCTGGATTTCCACCACAGAATACCCAGAAGAATCACAACTCCAGTGGCTTGAAACAATCGTAAGTTATCAAAGTAGTCTCTGTAACGCTCCCTGTATGTCATCTTTGACAGAACACGAAATTGCTCCCACCAAGATGTCATCCAGTCCTTCCTAACTTGAACAGCTGATTGCAAATGATCAGGAGCCTTTCCATATCTCTGTAGAGCTTCCCTCTCTTGGCCTTCCAAGAGAATCTGCCTGAAAATAATCACGACGAGCTCAGAGAGGTTGTTGCGATTTGCGATGGATTGCAGTTACGACAACTGAATGAATAGAGGTTGAAGCTGCATTAGTGGGCGTAACCTCCACCACCCGAAAGGGCTCCATCCTGCCACATTGCAGTGTAAACTACAATCACCCACTATCAGCCACAGGTGGACGCCATTTCCATAACAACATTTAACTGATTTTATAAACAAACCTCTAGATAAGCTAAACAAGCTAGTTAAAAGATCAGACGATTCAAATCATCTCGTTCATACACTTGGCATGTTCTGGTGGATCTTGATGATCCGCTTAAGCAAGACCATCCCCAAAATATCACATATAAATGCCTATCGACATAATAATAATTTGTGTAAGCATAATTAATATCTAAATTAGATTTTTTTGCAAAATTATTTTAAAGTGTTTAGTCATTGTTTGACTTTTTTGAGAATTTTTTGGGAATTTTATTATATATAAAAATTTAAAAGCGATTTAGTTTCTCAAATACGCACTTCAGCTATCTTCTACTCCTATCTTCAAAATCATACTGTTGCAAAATTTCAATGTTTGTCATGTTTGGAGTATCCACCGCGAAAGCTTCTATAGTTTCTAATTCTCTGCCGAGTAAAAATCCAGAATACTACGAAATCTCTGTCTAATACTACAAACAATCAAAATTGGAAATTATTTAGAATTTTGTGGATAAGAAGATTTGAATAAGAAGATTTGAATGCGATAGTCAGGAATGAATATCCATCGTGTAGACAGGAGAGCCACGTATCAAAGGGTGAATTATGTGTGGTTACAGGTATGTTACAATGTTGTGTTGTAATGTAGCGTGTGCACATATTTTTCGGGACAAAACTTTCGTGTCCCATACGCATAATTGGAAACATTCGTGCAAAGGCTTTAGGGTTTGTCATTTTAGATTGGGCCAAACTGTCATTTTAGGGTTTGTCATCTTCGGTGGATAATTTCGGTGGATAATTGGAAACATTATGGCAAAGGTTTTAGGGTTTGTCATTTTAAATTAGGTCAAACTGTCGTTTTAGGAATTGTCATCTTAGGGTTTGTCATCTAAATGTTTTATTATTTTTCCAAACTAGAAGACAGTCACCGAGTCAAGGGTTTATAATTTACTTACAACATTTACATCACTATTTGCACATCAAATCTGGGATTCAATATAAAACATATTACCAAAAACTAATTATGATTTTTTATAACCAGAGTTTGCACCTCCACAACCCTCAACCCTCTGCCTTTTTATAACCAAGCTCTACCCTCTGCTCTTTTACAACCAAGCTCTAATACCAAGTAGCCAGACACTGATAAAAAAAACCTCAAATGAACACAGACAGATAAAACATGAGTTGCTGGTCTTTATTATATTAAGCAAATAAAAAACCTACAAGTCTACTGACATGATATATTTAGAACACATTTACATAGAACATAAGTTGCTGGTCTTTATTATATTAAGCAAATAAAAAACCTACAAGTCTACTGACATGATATATTTAGAACACATTTACAAACACGTTGCTGGACGGTGTGGTTGGGGCATGGTCTATTTAGAACACCTTTACATAACACATGAGTTGCTGGTCTTGATTATATTAAGCAAATAAAAAAACCTACAAGTCTACGGATTTAGAACACATTTACAAACATGTTGCTCTAGGGTGTGGTTGGGGCAAACAATATTAGCATGCTACACAGTATTTAATGTAGCTGACCACTGTCAAGACTAAATATTAACATGCTTCAGAGTATTTAATGTAACTCACAACTGTGAAGCCTAAATATTAGCATGCTTAGAGTATTTAATGTAGCTGACAACTGTCAAGCCTAGTACCGCTGCTATCCAGCATGCTATATATTACTTACCGTAGTTGGATGGCTAGATGAACTGTCAGCTGGACGACTGCGTTAGACACTTGGGCGTTCGCAGCAGAAGGCTGTTTGCGGGACGCTATATTATTATTGTTGGACAGCTCCTTGTCGGCTCAGTCAAGCTTACGTTTTCAACCAAACATGCTGACCAGTTACTGCAATCGATGTATCAAACGATTTAGGACGAATTTTGAAAATCGCCAATTTTTCTAATGACATGTTCTAAACTCGGAGTCACATGGTTTCATTTTTGGATTGGAACCCTTGGAGGCTCATCGTCATGTCTTTAACAAAAGTATTTAAATTCAGAAAAGAAGACCCTCCACGGAGGACTGCCTTCCTTGCCGACTCCTTGATCCTCAGAACGTTGTCTCTCATCTTCTTTCCTTCCGGTGTTCTCATCATTCTTCTCACAACATCCTCAACCTCTTCTTTCATAACCACCTTCCGCTCATCCAGATCCACATCTTCAAAATCCAAGCCGATCTTCCAAACCTCCTTGGCGAATCTGCAATTGAGAAACTGATCGGCAAAATATGGGAATCCCAATACGGGAACTCCCATGCTCATGGTCTCCAAGGTAGAGTTCCATCCGCTGTGTGTGAGGAACAACCCCACTGAAGCATGGGCAAGGACTTTCGACTGTGGCGCCCAGTTCACAAACAATGCCCGGTCCTTTGTTCGGGCTTCAAATCCGTCAGGTAAAACCGCAGCCTGCCCTTCAGCGATACCCAAGCGGAGAACCCACAAGAAAGGTTGTCCGCTGCCCTCTAGCCCTAGCGCCAGCTGCTCCAGCTGTTGCTCAGATTTCACAGCGATGCTCCCAAATGAAACATATATAACTGATGCTGCCTGTTGCATATCCAGCCATCTAAGGCAGCTCTCCTCCTCCTCCCACAGACTGTAGCCGGAAGCCCTTCCATCTAAAAAATTGGGAAGAAAAAGAGGTCCTACGGCCAGAGCAGGACAGCCATTCAAGGAGAGCGCTGTTACTGCGTCCCTCCCTTCGAGCTCCTCAAACGTGTTGACTAGTACGTAGTCCCCTTTGCTTTGCTTCTGTGATTCATAGAGACAAGCTTTGAAAAGAGTGTCGGATGGATCCTGAGAACGATAGAAGGATATCAGGTCGGTTGGCCTCAATGGTGGGATGTTGCCGGGAAGACAAGTGATGAGTTTCTCTGGATTTTTTGCTTCACTCACTGAAGAAGTTACAAACACAATATAATTAATTGATGCCTTTGTAAGGGAAGATTTATTCAACAACGAAGACAAAATCTAAACATTTCCGCAAATAATTAGATTATGTACCTAAAATATATTTATATTGATCTGAGCCTTAATGGATTATAGAAATGGAGACAAGAAAGTTCGTGGAGCATTCAAAAAAATCCATATTCGGTATAGACATACCATTTACTGGAATATGTCCCTTAGAAACAAGGAAGTTGGCGTAGCATTGAGAAACAGAGGAAGCAGCACATAGAGGCCAGAATATAACCCTAGGCACTTTCATATTGTTTGCAACTTGCTCCGTGCAAGACATGAAGGCGTCTGTGATGATGAACGTGATGGGTGGAAACGATGGTGATTTCTCATCACTGGTTCTTAGGAGGGCCTCCAAAGCGGGACCTAACTTTTGCCGGGCATCCATTGACTCGGCTACGATGGAGTTGCGACCATGTTCGGGCGGTAAACCATCCGGAATAGACACAAATCGAATTCTCCGTTCTTGCTGCTGCAACCCCGGATCGTCTCGGGAAACACGGGATTTAGTGTCTTTTGAAGATTCCACCATTCGTTTGTGTATCCAGTCAGTATTGACGAAAGTAACAAAAACATCCCTTAGAGCCAGCAACTGGGCCAAATTCATTAGAGGGTTAACATGACCCTGTCTAGGACATGGAACAATCACTGCATGCAGAGCATGTAATTTCCCCTTTCGATTCGTCATATTGATATTAATATTCCCAGAGTTAATCCGTTTCTCTTTCCGCAACCCGCTACAAGACTTTACTGCTATCTATTTGAGCTGAGAATCGTGCAAATTCTACTAGGGACGGATTACGCTCATTTCTTATAATCGTCAAATATACATGCGGGACGGAATCTAAAAAGATGAGCACGGCTGCAAAACCTTGTAGCCCCCAAAATTACATTAATTGAATTTTGAAAAACAGAATAGCTTCTATTCAGTTAATTTCTTGCGTTAATATAAGCATAAACGACAACCACTAGTCTTTTTCTGATAAGTACATATTTCGTTCTCCAGTCATCATGTCACTTTAAGATAATTATAAAAGAATTCCAGATTGTAATTTTGATTGGAAAGGTTACCTATCGTAATCAACTTCAACTTGTAATTATTTGTCAGTAAGGAACCTGTAAACTTTAACCTTTAGCCTGGTTGACACCATATGCAAAAATATGAGAGAGGAATAAGCATCTAGCAGTGCAGCAATTAATGCTGCGTTTATGAGGCATAGCAACGGTTGAATCAACAATGGGATCAAATTTGATGGTTACTGTGCCCCACAGCCACAACATTAATTGCTGCGCTGCCAGATACCTATTGGTAAGTGCAATAAGTCTCCCAGCACACCACACCATACACTGGAGAAAAGTCTCCCTTCACACCATAGGGCGTGCAACTTCACAATCATGTGTCGACCCACCAAATGAGAGAGCCAAGTTGAGCCATATGGAGCACATCTGTCATCCACCCAACACGGAGACGGTAAGTACGAGGCGGGGCAGCGTGGACGGAAATTGGAATTCTTTATCTTATGCCTCAGGTTAAGTGCAGATACTAAATTTGCTTGGAACATATTTAATATTACCTTCCCCGCGTACCTCAAGTCCTTCCGGCCCTCCGGGTCCTTGCTTGGAACATATTTCATATAACCTTCCCCTCGTACCTCAAGTCTCATTTGACTTTTTTATTCAGATAAACCTGCATTTTAGGGGTCCCATATTAAATTTATTATAACAAGGGTAATCTTTTAATTTGATTGGAAAGGCTTCAACTGGTAATTATTTGTCATCGAATGCCATGGTCCTTTAACGTAAGCGCCAATGTCATCCTTATGTCATGGTCCTTTAACTTAAGCGCCAATGTCATCCATCTAAGGGATCAAATTTGAAGGGTGGGTGTCATTTCACTTTCAAGGTTTTATGAGATATTGACCTTTCAATGTTGATATAAAAAATAAATAAAGTATTTTTTTATTTTAAAAAATAATAGTAAATTTAAATTTTTATATAGATTAGTTAAACAATTCAAGAATAAGTAAACAAGAAACTTCAAAAAAAGAAATGAAGAACTCAATTGTTTTATAACTAATAAAGCTTGATAAGTATTTATAGAAAAATCAAAACTAACTCTCCCTGCTTTTTATCCAAAAACATTGTTTTACATATATATGTACATAGAACACTTTGGAAAAATGTACATAGAACAAAAACCTTATCTTGAAACAAAATTTTATTTCATACTAAAGGATATATCACCAAATTCTTTGTCTTTGATGGTGTGCAAAAGGACATTGTGTACACCTTCTTTCAATGGGGTTTTCATGATGGTGTGCACAAGGACATTGGGATGCATGGACATGCACTCATGTGGATGTGTTCTCCTAGTGTGTTTGGTCAGGGTACCACTGAAAGCAAGCACAATGAATCTAAAAAGAAAGCATAATATGTCTCATGATAATTCGGTAATTCGGAGAACAAGACTGGTCATTATTACTCGCTAAAACTTTTGTATGTAGGCATGAGTGTAGTGGAAGATGCAACAGAAAAAGGAGCTAGTGAGTATATATTATCACCTCCTCATAGTTCTATCTTATAATAACCTATACTGATTATGAATAATATTCCATTCCACACATCCAATGGAATTGGGGAGGCATGGAGGAACAAATCACTCCTCACGATACACACTCTTAAAAAATGGACAATCTCCAATTCTTGCATCCTTGTTGTTTTGTATCTCACTTAGGTGGGAGTAGCTTCCATATGGCTATCCTACACACAAGTATTTTTCCATATATGTATGATTTTGGCAAATGATGATACTTAAAAGTGTATGTTTGCATATAATTTAGTCTATACACCATTAGAAACTAGACTAATAAATATTGTGTGCATCTCTTTATGTGTGTGTGGCTTTAATATAACAAGCCTAGATCCATCTAAACTATGAATCTACCATGCCTAAGATGGATCAAATCCTTTGTGCAACCCTATCCAAGAAGAGATTGACAACAAACATATCCAACAAGAGATTGACGATAAATATCTCTCGATGCATCTTAGATTCAGAGTTTATATGAATACATTATACTATACTATAAGTTTATTACACATATATTGGTTTTGCAGAAATTAATAATATTTTTTATTAAACCAAACTAATAGTAAAAAAATAAGATTAATTTTTACTAAATTAAACAAATATTAATTTTTACCAAAATAATATTAACTTATTTCATCAAAAAACTAATATTATTTTTTATTAAACTAAACTGATAATAATTTTCTTTTAGTTTAGAATTAAATAGTTTAATTTTATTTTATAGTTTCTTATAAAATTTAACGATGGTTACCTGGTCTATATTCTACATTTTTTATTAAACCAATATTATTTTTTCACTAAAAAAAAATATTTCTTTTTATTATTTCTAAATTAATATTAATTTTAAACTAAAATGTCTAAGACAATCATAATTTTAAACTAAAATTTCCATATCAATATTAATTTTTAGATTAAAACTATTTTTTTTTAATCTACTATTTATTGGACCATATTGGAACATCTGAATTAATCATTCTCCTATTAAATTAATTGATATTTTTTATTGTTTACTATTTTTTAATAACTCAACCATCCTTAAATGGCTATTTTTTTAATGACTCAACCACCCTTTAAAAGGTTGTAAATTGCATGATCTAGACATTATAGAATTACAAATAGGAGTATAAAAAAATTACTAAACCCTATAAATTGCATAATAGAGTCATTATAAAAAGAAAGGAATCCAAATTTACAAATAGGAGCATATAAAATTCACTCGATGTAAATGTTTTTTAGCAACTGAAATGGCTCCAACATCAAGCAATTTTCACATTCTATTGTTTGGATCGTCAAATCACTTCTCTTGTCTGGAATAGTAAAGGTTTTGTTATGATTGTTCAACATATGTGTTTTTGTGATGAGTCTATATAATTTTTCATTTTTCATTTTTTATATTGGAACCACATGGATGTAGAGTGCCTCTCGACACAACTATTTTTTTTAACAAGTTATGAGGGTTGACAATAATTTCCTTTTGTGGTAGAAAGTAGGACGTAGCCGAAGGATGAAAAAAAGAGAATGGCTTCCTCAAAGTTGTCCATTCCTTTGTATTACTCTTATATATATATATATATATATATATTTGTCACAAAATTGGAGACTGATTATAAAAAAATAAATATTTTCAATTTCTTATAGATTAACCTAGAATAGACTACTTGATAAAAATATTTTTTCTCACATTTTAGGAGAGTTAAAAGTAGCCTATGTCTGGAATAGTCGAGATTCAAAACGACTTATGTCTCATCTATGTCTAGAATAGTCGAGACTTGAAACCCGTTTATGTCTCACCTATGGGTATTCTTTTTTATATTCAATAAGGTTTATATGCATTGTTTATGCATCTTCATTTATGTAATGAAAACTCGAATGGTGTGGAATTTGGATGAAAATGTGCCAGACAATATCTTTATATATCTACCAATTCCAACATTTTTTCATTTCTATTGTGGTCTATTTCACAATTTGTTGGAGTTACCTCATTGTAGTTTTCCTTCCCGAGCATTAACACCCACTTACAATACCACTAATTCATGTTGTTTGTTAGTGAAATCATATTTGCATGGAAGAAAACATTAAATCCAACAGAAAACAACTTTTCATGAAAGACAACATTCACTTATTAATGCTCGCTAACCTTGCTAGATATGAACAAATCTAAGATTTTGGGGGATCTTACTTCCTTTTCCTTGCATCATAATCGAGACTAGAGTTGAGTTGATGTTGTATATTTTCAAAATCCAAAGGAAAACAGGTGCGGTACATACGTGTGAATTCATAACAAACCAGTTAGCCATGAAGTTGAGCTCTTCTAGGAAAATGAATTTATTTATATATGTTTCTGACATGCTGGCATTGGTATCTTAGCTCTAAAAATTCTCATGGAGGAGATAGGGTAGGTGGAACTTGGAAGTAGCTTGACCACACTAGCGAAGGGGTATAATGGTAATATTATAGATTGATGGTTGGATCCATGGAAGCATGGAATTGAAATGTCAACTTGGTACAACAAAAAAAAACACAGGGTGGGAGTTGCATGATTGACTTGATACAAAAAAGAAAACATAAGGCAGGAGCAACAAGATTACAAGAATTTTCTGGATTGTAGAGTTTGTGCAAAATACATTGAATACTAACTTAACTCATGAAGTTAGAAATTCAGAAGTCGCGAAACAATTTTACCTTGAGGAGTTACATGTATGTTACATATGGTATCACATCCAAAGTTGCAGCACTCGGGCCTGTATGTTCCTCATTCGCCTTGATTTTATAATGACATATATTTGATTCAATGAATTCTGCTAGTGATAGGAAAATGCTAAAGCTTACATTGACCATGTGTTCCTAATGAGGAATGTTATGAAAAGTGAATGTTTTAAGTTGTTTGAAATATTGGTTGAATGAATGAAATTGAAAATCGGTTCCCATTTTCTAAATGTAGGAATTCCTGTGTTAACCTTTATTACTAACCAAGATAGATAATTATTAGGTGATGAAGATGCAAGGAGCACATTTTTAGAATAAAAAAAAATGAGGTATTACTTAATATGAGCATGTCGTTCATTGCTAGAACACTTTCACATGTTGTATTAACCCTTAGAAGTTATTTATTTCCAATACAATACTTAAGTGGATGTATTGTAAAGCGATTATGTATTTCCTAGGAAAACATCAATATGGATATATACACTTACAAAATTTCTATGATCCATCTGAAACTTATTCACCAACTATTAGTTAAGCATCATGTATTCACTTAATATTTTCTGTAACAGATAACGAGAGTCCAATACATCTTCTTTAACTCTAATTATGCGTATGGTAAGCTCAAGCAGTGATTATTCAAAGATCTGTATGATGAGAAAATGAAATGGTTGTCTCAATTGACGATCGACGGCTAATCATATTAGTAACATATGAAATAAGAAGTTGAAATAACATTGAAAATTATATGGTATATATATGTATATATCTATATATATATATATATATATATATATATATATATATATATATATATATATATATATATATATATATAAACAGATGTAAACGTTATTTGCCAGGAATTATTGGACTAAGATTCTTCTTATGTAGAACCTACCTCCTTATAATATTGTAAACTACCTCAATTTTTTCTTTTCTTTTCTTTTATACAAGGCATATAACCATATATATATATATATATATATAAACAGATGTAAACGTTATTTGCCAGGAATTATTGGACTAAGATTCTTCTTATGTAGAACCTACCTCCTTATAATATTGTAAACTACCTCAATTTTTTCTTTTCTTTTCTTTTATACAAGGCATATAACCATATATATATATATATATATATAAACAGATGTAAACGTTATTTGCCAGGAATTATTGGACTAAGATTCTTCTTATGTAGAACCTACCTCCTTATAATATTGTAAACTACCTCAATTTTTTCTTTTCTTTTCTTTTATACAAGGCATATAACCATATATATATATATATATATATAAACAGATGTAAACGTTATTTGCCAGGAATTATTGGACTAAGATTCTTCTTATGTAGAACCTACCTCCTTATAATATTGTAAACTACCTCAATTTTTTCTTTTCTTTTCTTTTATACAAGGCATATAACCAATTTATATTTCCTTTAAATCTTCAAGATGTAATTCAGTCTTGGCATAAGAAATGGTAAATTTAGCCTTGTCATTTATTTTGTTGAAGCTACTATCTGTTTTTAAACTGGCAAGTAAATTTGTAGTTCAAATACGTAAGTGTTGTAGGTTGGATGCGTTTTTCTTGTGGGATCCATTGGGTACAGATTGGACCACATAGCTAATAAAATCACTTACTGACCTTCATCTAACCAACAATTTTTTCGTGATAGGTGCTCTAAGAAATCAAAAAGGGCATTCCTAGATAAAGATATTCCTACTCCCTATCAGAAGGCTGGAAAAATTCACCTTTGTGAAAAAACATTTAAGGGCCAAGCCCCAAGCTCAACGCGGAGAACCTTCATGTCTCCACATTGCACTAGAGAGGTCCATAAACAATCAGAGCAAGGAGCACAAGCAAAGTTCATGCATTAAACTCGCACAAGGAGGAATTTCCATGCATTCGTCTTAAGGTATCAAGGGTTATCCTAAGTTTATAAGTGGGAAATCCTCCCTCCGAAGGAGAAGCTGTATGCTTCGACTTAAACCAAGGTTTTGTAATGAAAGGCATAGTTTTAATATGGCGTTCATAAGGATCCAAAGGAAGATCCACATGGTTCACAATCATGTTTCCATCAGCCACAGGGATGACTTACCGGGGCTCCATGTAATGGTTGAGAGGTCCATGAAGAAGTTTCCAGCGTGTCCAGAGTTGACCTCGTAGTTGTCACCTCTTATTGAATTCGCAGCAGGAAATAGTTATTACGATCCCTATGATCACATGGGTTGCGGTGAGTTGTCGACCACTAGGAACTGCTACAGTACTCTCGTCATTAGTATGTTTTTAAAGTCACTATACTTGTGGCCTTTGGGGGAGAAAAGAGACTTCTCGAAGGCTCCAAAAGATCTATGGTCTACTCGAGATTTTGTGTTGGGTGCTGGGATCCATTCAAGGTTTTAGAGGAGGTATCAGTGCTGGCGATCGATGCCCGAACCCTTTTGCCCCAAGGAAAAAAATGAGTTTTTCTTTGCTGCTTAGCCAGATCTTGGTTCTTGTCACCATTTTTACCCACTTACTCAGTGTAACCCTTGATTGTGATTGCATGTACCAGGTGCAGGATCGGTTGGATGGAAGCATGTAAACAAGGCGTTTTTCATTGGTAAGTGGTTTTATCGACCCTGTGGAAAGGTCTATTTGCTGTGGGATTGCCAATCCAAACGAGTGGGGATCTTCGTTTTCTATTTCTGTAAGGGAATCAGAGGGTTTCGAAGTTTTTGAGACTGACGGTGTGGATGGGTCTTTCAAGAATGTAAGGCACTAAAGCCACGGCGTGGCAGACTCTTAGTTGTGAGCGATTTATGGTATTTTTTTTGTTTGCTCTATGTA
>LPNX011216339.1:15756-40632 GCA_001517045.1 Pseudotsuga menziesii
CGGCTTTAAGACGAGGAATTTTGGCCCTGCTAAGTTTCTAAACTCTTTTTATGACGCTATGAATGAATGGACTGTCTTATAAAATTTTCTTTTGTTTTCCTTTTTAAAATGGATTCTTGTTGTGGCTCCTGTTTGGAATAATGACCCATCATCGTATTGCTGTCATTTAAAGGTTTACTGTAAGTCTTTTAAAGAGTATAATTAGTCTGCATTAATAATTTCATTATTAACAGTTTTATCAGGGTACCCTTAAGTGTCTGTGTAACAAACATTTGAGAAGGGCTCATATCCCAGCCTTACCTTCTCTCGACCCTTACGATGGTTGCAATGTCTGTTGGTCCTTCCAGTCAGTTTGACAGAGTGGTTGCTAGTCCCACCTTAAGGCTTGATTGAAGACCTAGTCAAGTGGGTTGGGACAAAACCCTAGTTTGATAGTGGTGAAGGTTTTTAAAAGAAAGAGACATTAGTCCCTATGATTTTCCAACTCTGTCAGAGTGAGCGAGGTAAGGGGATTCGTTCCCTAAGGGCTCCATCGATTCCTTGCCAAACATCTATAGGATTCCTACTTCAAAGTCAAATATTTTCCAGCCGTCACTTCCTTCAATGTAAAAGATTAGGGCTCTAGTTTGAGTTACATGCGTGGTCAGCAAGAAGACAAGGTCTGGTCCATGCAGCTTAGGTTTTTGGTTCTTAGTTTTCCACTAACTCCCAATCCATTCCCCCACGAAACTGAACCTAAATTCCTGAGAGGAAAGGGGCATGATGATAACGTTTCCCTTTGGCCTCAGTCGTAACCCTACCTACAAATAAAACTCCACTGAGAGCTAGACGTATATGGCTTGGTTGATCATTAAATATTGTCTAATAATCGTCACAGGTTGGGGCATTTAACATGCATTTCGTAGGCTGACCTATGTGTTGGGTACCCTAGAAAACACAAAAACAAACTAAGTCTCAAAACACAAAATCACCATTATAATTTGGAATCTAATCTAATACTAGAATGCGCAAGAACTGTAATTTAAAACTACCATACCCTAGGCATTTAAAATTTAAAGTTATAACAGCTATCCTCTTGTTAACCCAGCCGGGTGACTGTGTATAGATCTGTCAGCTATAGGAACATGGATAAACACACACACACACACACACACACACACACACACATATAATTTCTCTTTCTAGCCATTGTTGGTCTCCTCTGGGCAGACCCGGGTTTACTTTATTGTACCAACAAACCCCTAGCTCACTGGCCCTTTCGGCAATAGACTGCAGAACGGACTGAAGTCTCACCCGAAGTGATCCTAGATGGGGTGGCTGAAGAATCAAGTTTCCTCAACCATGTTCTATAGCATCCTAGGTCCTCTTGACTCTAACTAACCAGCTAAATCTCCCAGCAAGGGCTGCTCTCTCTTCCTAGCTGACTCTGCTATGGGACTAACTCTTATCGCATTGCAGCTTCTAGGATGATGTGCAAACCTTCTCTTCTGCTTAACTCTTGACCTACGATATCTCACACCGCAGCTCCTCCGACAGTGTGATGTTGCCTTTCTACACTGTAATACTTCCTATAGTAAGACTCAGTATGCTCATCAAGTCTTAAAACCCAAAGGCTTTATCCCTAGGTATAGTGGCTCAGTTAAGCTTCATTAGGATGTTAAACAACTTCTCTTAAGCTCCTACAATCTAACACACTTAACATCAATTATGCTCAACTCGTTAAACTAAATATACAGATTTCACTTAACACTGTAACTGTTAGCTGTCATGAATCAAGCACTGATAAACTCATATACAGAATACTGAACACATTCAACCCACATTTAACCTTCTATGTTACTGTAAACTGAAGGACAACATACATACATTCATTAACTTAATAAGAAAAATTCATGTAACGAATACAGATAGAAAATAAGTAGAGCACAATCACATGAGTCAGTCGCACAACACATGGATTTTACGTGGTTCACTTCCAGGGGGGAAGCTACGTCCACAGGAACTATGTTTATATTATATCTTGAGAGAGTAACATAGTTCCACTGCAACCTCTTATGCAACTTGATATCTTCTGGGAAACTCCATGCACACAGCTGGGAGCCCTTCTCTTAGATCTCTTCTCTTCCTATAATGTTTTCTCCTTACAATATATCCTCTCTCTCTCTCTCTCTCAATCCTTGCGGATTGTTACATTCATGCTTAAGGAGTCGGCTACTGGTTACAGTAAGATAACTGCAGACTTAATGACAAAACCAAAGCTCGACTCTTCCTCAATGTCTTACAATACTGATGACAACTAGAAACAACACGACCAACTAACCCTTCACAATACAAAATACATGCTTAAATAGGTGGCCTGAAGGTCTCATCGTGATACAAAACTGTGGTCTTATCCCATCAGTAACCCAAAACACTAACTGTGAGAGTCGGCCTATCTATACTTTGAACTGTCGCTTACTAGTCACACCGTAGCTTTCTGCAGTCTTTCGCGATTTCAGGCACTGATCGCGGGTATGGGCGCTGCTTCCTCGGTTGCTCCCCTTCTGTCCTTTGTCTTTAATACCTTGTCCCGTTGCTCCTTTTCCATTTATGAGGGTATCTGAGCCCTCCTGTCGTTGCTGCTACCTTAAATGCAGTGGTTGAGCTCTCTTCTCAGCCGCTTCAGGTACTATTTCCTTTGACTTCCTTGTCTGACCGCCGTGATTTCTGGCCTGCACTCCATGGCGGGAAATGTGCTACGGTGTTGTACCTTTATCGCATCGCCAAATTTGTCTTTCCTCCAAAAATTGTCCATCTTCTACCAAAATTAGTAGCTTTTCCTGTAGCTACGAGGACCTACTCCAACAGCCATAGAACATTCTACCAGATAAAGATTTTTACTTGCAGCATAACCAGGATATTTCACACTTAACAAAAACTTAAATCTTAGATAATAAAAAGACACATTTCAGTATACAGAGAAGAAAATCATCAAACTCATACTCAAAACCTATAGATCAGCTACACCAACTATAGTGGAAGCAATCACATTCCACCCAACCGTAGACTAGGATCAACTTCTTTGCCTTCTAGTCACCCCCAAGCCAAACCTCCCAGGAGATAGCAAGGACCCCTAACTTCATATTCAAATCTCAGAACATCCACAGGAAAACATGCCCAACAACAGACACTCTCTCAAAAGACTCCTCTTTCCCCAACATACTCAGCAGCATCCTACCTACACCGTATGCTCTTTTTTGTCTATTTTTCCTTGGATCTTTTTTTTTTCTTTGCCTAGGTCTTTCCCCATTATCCCTCTCGCCTTCCTCACTTGAATTCCCAAGGATTAATGGTATCCCCTATTTTTCAGGGATGTGTCTCTGTTGATTCTACACATCTGACACTTATTTTTTTTCCAGTCCCTCAGGTTAGCTGGTCCCTGTTCCTTACTATCTCCCGCAGGTTTCCTCTTTTAACCTGGCTTCTTCCACCATATTCACTGCATCAATAATATTTATTATTATTATTCATTGTCATTAACCCCCCAAGGGTAATTATTACATCAGTCCTCCCCGAACTCTTTAGCTGAGTCATTAACAGCCATAATTCATCATGCATAGACAGTCAATAAATAATAATAATAATAATAATAAAATAAAACATAGTCTGAGGGAATTACATCCACACCCCCTTATTTTAAGCACTGTCCTCAGTGTTCATTATCTCCCATTGGCTCAATAAACAAGCTAGGGTACCTTATTCGCATTTCATCCTCTAGCTCCCAAGTTGCCTCCTTGGGGCTAAAGTGCTTCCATTGCACTTTTACCCGAGCGATGACTCGGTTCCGAAGTACTATTTATTTCCTATCCAAAATGCATGCAAGTTCCACCTGGAACTCTCCTTCTGGTTCCACCTGTACCACATTCCAATCGATAATGTGAGATGAGTCATATACATATTTTTTTAACAATGAAACATGAAAAACGTTATGAATCTTTAAATGAACAGGCAGGGCTAGCTTGTAAGCTACAGGATCGATTCTCTCTAGCACTTGGAAAGGTCCACAAAATCTTGGAGCTAGTTTCTTGCAACTCCCCAACTTGAGGGAACTCTTCTTAGGTTTTACCCGTAGGTACACATGGTCGCCAACACAGAACTTTGTGTGTTTTCTTTTTAGATCAGCATAACACTTTTGTCGATCTTGAGCCGCTTTTAGATTCTTCTGCACTTCGCGAACTGTTTTCTCCATCTCCTGTAATAGCTCAGGTCCAATTAGTACATGATCCATAGGATTATCCCAACTGACAGGGGTATTACACTTTTTTCCATACAGTATCTCAAATGGACTCATTTTCACTGAGGTCTGATAACCATTATTATAAGCGAACTCCACCAGGTGCAAATAGTTTTCCCAATTAGTGGGTCTTTTCATAACATGTTATCGATGGTCTGGTTGGTACGTTGTGTCTGCCCATCCGTTTCTGGATGATAACTGGTGCTAAATTTAATTCTGGTTTCTAAACTTGCAAATAAAGATTTCCAAAAATTCGATGTAAATTTCACATCCCTGTCAGATATTACAATTTTTGGTACACCGTGCAGTCGAAATATCTCCTTTAGAAATATTTCTCCAATATCAGCCGCCTTATGTGTTGATTTTACTGGAATAAAATGAGCAGATTTGCTTAACTTGTCCACTACCACCATGATAGAGTCATGATCTTTCTGTCTTTTTGGTAATCCAGTGATGAAATCCAGAGATATAATCTCCCATTTCCACTGGGGTATTGGCAGAGGCTATAACAAACCAGCTGGGTGCCCATGTTCTATCTTAACTTGTTGGCATTCAATGCATTTGGATAGATATTCAATTACATCAGATTTTAAACCAGGCCAAAAGAACTACTTCCTCAGAGCAATTACCATCTTCTGGTACCCTGGATGCCCTGCAAATGGAGGTTTGTGCCTCTCACTCATAATAAACAGCTTGATTTCCAAAACATTAGGTACGTACAACCTATCCTTAAACCAAATAAATCCTTTCTGGTCAACCTTAAAAGATGTTCCGTCCATATTTATCTCGTGATTTTGTATTTTACTGAGTAGTTTATTATAGTTAGCATCTTGAGTGCTTTCTTCCTTGACCCTATCCAAGAGGTCACTCTTGGGATGGCTTGAGATTATCTCACTAATACCATGAGTCCTTCAACTCAATGCGTTCGCAACCTTGTTTTCCTTACTTTTTATGTGTCTCACCTCGAATTCGAACTCTTTGAGGAAGGCCATCCATCTCGCTTGTCAGGCGTTTAGACCGGACTACGTAAATAAATGTTTCACACAAGTGTTATCGGTCAGTAATAGAAATTTATTTCCCAGTAAGTAGTTCCGCCACATTTTTAGTGCATGCACCACAGCTGCCAGTTCTAAGTTATGGACTACGTAGTTACATTCATGCTCTTTCAACTTGCATGACTCGTAACACACCATAGGTCCGTCTTGGGATAGAACTCCTCCTACTCCTTCTAAACTGGCATCAGTATAGACCGTGTAGTTTTTAAGGGGATCGACTACCTTTAGGACTGGGGCCCTGGTCAACAACTCTTTCAGTTTGTTGAAGCTTTCTTGACATCTTGATGACCAAGCAAAATTTACCCCCTTCGTTTGTAAGGAGGTAATGGGGTATGCAATTTTGGAAAATCTCTCGATAAATCCCCTATAGTAGCCAGTGAGTCCCATAAATGACCAAACGTCAGCCACGTCCTTGGGCACTAACCAATCAGATATGGCTTTTATTTTCTTGGGATCTACTGCAATCCCCTCCTTGGATATAACATGTCCCAAGTACTGAATTTCAGTCTTAAATAATTCACACTTTTCCAACTTGGCATACAGTTGGTGTTCCCTTAAGGTTTGCAACACTGTTCTTAAATGTAGTTGATGTTCTTCTTGGGTTTTTGAGTAGATCAGGATGTCATCGATGAATATCAGTACAAACTGATCTAGATATTTGTTAAAAATGCCATTCATTAGGCACATAAATGTGGTAGGGGCGTTATTTAAGCCAAAAGGGATTGCTACGAATTCGTAGTTTCCATAGCGGATTCTAAAGGCGGTTTTGTTTATGTCCTCACTTTTTATTCGAATCTAGTGATAGCTAGATCATAAGTCGATCTTGGAAAAGACTCTCGCCCCCCCTACTTGATCGAATAGGTCATTGATTCTGGGTAGGGGATACTTATTCTTTATGGTTACTTTTTTTAGATGTCGGTAATCGATACAATGTCTGAAGGTCCCGTCCTTCTTTTCAACGAACAAGACCGGTGCACCCCAAGGGGACACACTAGGCCTGATATATCCTTTTTCTAATAGTTCCTGCAACTAAATTTTTAGTTCAGTCAGTTCTTGAATGCTCATCCGATAAGGAACCTTTGACATCGGTGCAGACACGAGTAGTAGCTCAACGGAGAAGTCGATCTCCCGTTGAGGCAGTAGACCTGGTATCTCCTCAGGAAATACATCAGGAAACTCTTCTAGGATCGGGTGTTGTTTTAGAGAGGTCTGGTTTTCATTCAGGAGCAAGTCAGCAACCCTAACAGCAAAGAGTTTACAGCCCTTTCTCGGGCATTTCTTTAGTTGCATACCGAAAATTTGTCTTACTGAGATGGGTTTGGGAAACCCTCTTACCGTCCGAAGGACTTGGTCTTCAGGAATGTAAGTAAAGGTATTTGAAAAACAGTTCAGCACTACTTTATTCTTCTCTAACCAGTCCATGCCAATTATCATGTCATACGATCCCAAGGGTAAAATATTTAGGTCGATCTTGGTTTTATGATCTTGTAACTGAACTTCACAGTTAATAATAAAATAAGTTACCTTTCTTTTCGCCCTAGTGGCCAACTGGACCAACCATGGTTTTGCATGCTTTACCCTAGTTAGATGGCAGAGCTCCACTGTCCTTGGAGAAATGTAGCTCAATGTATCTCCTGGATAAATTAACATAGATATAGCATGGTTTGAAACAATACCTTCGATTTCCACTATGGTAGACTAATGGTCGGCTTGGTGATCCTCTAAGGCCGTATTATGCTGTGGAAACTCCTGTTGATTTCCCCAACTGTTAATGCTTCTTGAATGCTCTGCAAGGTCTTATTTGCCCCAGTTAGGAATGGGAAATGTATCTTTATATGGGGTTCACCACATTCCCAGCAGGTCATAAGTTCTCTGGCAGCACCGCCAGCCCCTTCTACTCCCAGACTGGCTGGCTTTACATATCTTGGTGGGGGCGGTCCACTTTATTATAAGGGCTTCCTTGGTCATTTATCGGGGTGTTCCTGTATGGCGGTGGTCTGAATCCCTTTTATTATTGACTGAACCTTTCTGGCCTCCTGTCTCTCCATGTTCTAGATGGGTCGTTTCGTTGTTTGTACTGCTCATGACATAGCCTGGCTTTCCTCATCTCCTCATCCAAAGTCTTTGGGTTTTCAAATTCAATTTTGTCCTTGTAAGCCTATAGAAAACAGCTTAGGAATATTTATACCTTCACCTTTTATTCCTTGATATAGGGTACGAACCTCAGCTGGTCTAAGAACTTGTTAATGAGATCTTCCATGGTCATCAAGCCAAGTCTTAACTCATAAAATTCCTTAGTTTTCCTTTTGTAGTAATTCTTGGATAGGTATTGTTTTTTAAATAGTCTTTTGAACCTTTCCCACTCCAAACTCTTCTCCTTCAGTCCTTGTGAGATCTTGAGGTCCTGCCACCAGATACTAGCCTTTCCCTTAAGATTATAAATTTCCATTTGGACTTTCATGTTGCTTGAATAGTTGTAGATCTAGAAATATTTCTTGATGTCGAGCAACCATGCCTCTACTTCCTCCCCTGTCTTAGATTCCCTGTCGAAAATAATGGGTTTGATCTTCTTAAATTCACCTTCCAAGTGATCAACCTTTCTCTTTCTGCCAGTCTTGACCTAATTTTCAGAGTTCTGGGTCTCGTTAGAGGAACTACTCTTTCTTTCTGCGCTTTCTTCTCTTTCAGGACCCTTCCTGGTCTCGGTTTGAGGCTCCTTACCATTGTTTTTCTCGTGCAAACTTTGTAACAGGATTTCATTGATCTCCTGTTGTTTTTCCTGTGCTTTCTTTAATTGTTCATTATCTGCCTTATAGCTTTGTATTTCCACGATTAGGTGCCTCATTGTTTCCAGTACTTGAATAGCTTCAGAATGTTGCACTGTCAGTTGTGTGGTCGGTGGTACTTGTTCCGGGTTTTTAGGTTGGTACTCATTCTCCCCTCGAGAGGCCATGATAGTTCCTACAGTTTATCAAAATAAATGTACCTGTAGATTCACAAGTAAGCAACACAACATGTTGATAAAATGTTAGAGTGCTATACAACTATATATATATATATTTCTGCAATTAAATAGGAAACGAAGTGCACCCAACAGGCTACAGGGCTGAGTCCTGCGCTCTGATACCATATGTAAACTACCTCAATTTTTTCTTTTCTTTTCTTTTATACAAGGCATATAACCAATTTATATTTCCTTTAAATATTCAAGATGTAATTCAGTCTTGGCATAATAAATGGTAAATTTAGCCTTTTCATTTATTTTGTTGAAGCTACTATCTATTTTTAAACTGGCAAGTAAATTTGTAGTTCAAATACCTAAGTGTTCCAGGTTGGATACATTTTTCTTGCAGGTTCCATTGTTGTCGGTTTCGACCACATAGCTGATAAAATTACTCACTGAGCTTTGGCTAACCAACCATTTTTCTGTGACAGGTGCTCTAAGAAATCGAAAAGGGCATTCCTAGATAAAGATATTCCTACTCCCTATCAGAAGGCTAGAACAATTCACCTCTGTGAAAAAAAAATTTAAGGGCCAAGCCCCAAGCTTAACATTGAGAACCTTCATTTCTCCACATTGCACTAGAGAGGTCCACAAACAATCAGAGCAAGGACCATAAGCAAAGTTCATGCATTAAACTTGCACAAGGAGGAATTTCCATGCATTCGTCTTAAGGTATCAAGGGTTATCCTAAGTTTATAAGTGGGCAATCCTCCCTTCAAAGGACAAGCTGTATGCTTCGACTTAAACCAAGGTTTTGTAATGAAAGGAATAGTTTTAATATGGTGGTCTCAAGGTTCCAAAGGAAGATCCACGTGGTTCACGATCATGTTTCCATCAGCCACGGGGATGAATTTTTGGGGCTACACATAATGGTTGAGAGGCCCATGAAGGGGTTTCCAGCATGTCCAGAGTTGACCTCACAGCTGTCACCTCCTATTGAATTCATAGTATGCAATAGTTATTACGATCCCTATGATCACATGGGTTGCGGTGAGTTGTCGACCACTGGTAACTACCGTATTACGCTCATCATTAGTATGTTTTTAAATTCACTGTACTTGCGGCCTTTGGGGGAGAAAATAGACTTCTCAAAGGCTCCAAAAGATCTATGGTCTACTCGGGATTTGGTGTTGGGTGCTGGGATCCATTCGAGGGTTTGGAGGAGGTATCAGTGCTGGCGATCGATGCCCAAACCCTTTCGCCCCAGGTAAAAAGATGAGTTTTTCTGTACTGCCTAGCCAGATCTTGGTTCTTGTCATGATTTTTACCCACTTACTGAGTGTAACCCTTGATTGTGATTGCAGGTACCAGGTGCGAGATCGGTTGGACGGAAGCATGTAAACAAGGCGTTTTTCATTGGTAAGTGGTTTTATTGACCCTATGGTAAGGTTTGTTGGCTGTGGGATTTCCAGTCCAAGGGAGTGGGGATCTTCGTTGTCTGCGTCTGTAAGGGAATTAGAGGGTTCCAAAGTTTTTGAGACTGACATTATGGATGGCTCCTTCAAGAGTGCAAGGCACTAAAGCCACGACGTGGAAGACTCTCAGTTGTGAGTGACTTATGGTATTTTTTTGGTTTGCTCTATGTAAATATATATATATATTTCATGTTCGGACTATCAGTCCTGTTAATACTGTAATGCACTCCTTTTTGGATTAACAGCTTTAAGCCAAGGAATTGTGGCCCTGTTAAGTTTCTGAACTCTTTTTACGACACTATGAATGAATGGACTGTCTTATAAAATTTTCTTCTGTTTTTCTTTTTAAATTAGTTTTTTTTTGTGGCTCTTGTTTGGAATAAGGGCCCATCATCGTATTTCTATCATTTAAAGTTTTATTGTAAGTATTTTAAAGAGTATAATCAGTCTGCATTAATAATTTTGTTATTAACAGTTTTATCAGGGTACCCTTAAGCGTCTGTGTAACAAACATTCGAGAAGGGATTGTATCCCAGCCTTACCTTCCCTCGACCCTTACGATGGCCGCACTATCCATTGGTCCTTCCACTTAGCTTGGTAGGGTGGTTTCTAGTCCCACCTTAAGGCTTGATCGAAGACCTAGTCAGGTGGGTTGGGACGAAACCCTAGTTTGACAGTGGCGAAGGTTTTTAAAAGAAAGAGACATTAGTCCCTACGCTTTTCCAGCTCTGTCAGAGTGAGCGAGGTGAGGGGATTCGTGCCCTAAGGGATCCAACAATTCCTTACTGAACATCTATATGGTTCCTACTCTGAAGCCAAATTTTTTCTGACTATCACTTCTTCAGCATAAAATATTAGGGTTTTGGTTTGAGTTACACCCATGGTCGGTGAGAAGACAAGGTCTGGTCCGTGCAGCTTAGGTTTTTGGTTCTTAGTTTTCAACTAACTCCGAATCCATTTCCCTATGAAACTAAACCTAAACTCCTGAGAGGAAAGGGGCATGATGATAGTGTTTCCCTTTGGCCTCAGTCATAACCCTACCTACAGATAAAACTCCACTGAGAGCTAGACGTATATGGCTTGGTTGATCAACAAATCTTGTCTGATAATCGTCATGGGTTGGGGCCTTTAACAGCCATTTCGTAAGCTGATCTATTTGTTGGGTACCCTAAAAAACACAAAAACAAACTAAGTCTTGAAATACAAAATCACCATTATAATTTGGAATCTAATCTAATACTAGAATGTGCAAGAACTGTAATTTAAAACTACCATACCCTAGGCATTTAAATTTAAAGTTATAATAACAATCCTCCTATTAACCCAACCGGGTGACTATGTATAGATATGTCAACTATAGGAACATGCATAAACACACACACACACACACACAAACACACACACACACACACATATATAATTTCGCTTTCTAACCATAGAACATTCTACCAGATAAAGATTTTTACTTGCAGCATAACCAGGATATTTTGCACTTAACAAAAACTTAAATCTGAGATAATAAAAATACACATTTTAGTATATAGAAAATAAAATCATCAAACTCATACTCAAAAACTATAGATCAGCTGCACCGACTACAGTGGAAGCAGCCATGTTCCACCTAACCATAGACTAGGATCGGCTCCTTTGCCTTCTAGTCACCCCCGAGCCAAACCTCCCAGGAGACAGCAGGGACCCCTAACTTTAGATTCAAGTCTCAGAACATCCACATGCAATCATGCCCAATAGCAAGAACTCTCTCAGCAGAGTCCTCTTTCCCCATCATACTCAGCAGCGTCCTTCCTACACCGTATGCTCTTTTTTGTCTCTTTTTCCTTGGATCCTTTTTTTTATTTTCCTAGGTCTTTCCCCATTATCCCTCTCCCCTTCCTCACCGGAATTCCCGGGACCTAATGGTATCCCCTATTTTTCAAGGATGTGCCTGTGCTGATTCTACACATCTGACACTTATTTTTTTCTAGTCCTTGAACTTAGTTGGTCCTTATCCCTTACTGTCTCCCACAGGTTTCCTCTTTTAACCTGGATGCTTCCACCATATTCGCTGCATCAATAATATTTTTATTATTATTCATTGTCATTAACCCCCCAAGGGTAATTATTACATCAGTCCTCCCTGGACTCTTTGGCTGAGTCATTAATAGCCATAATTCGTCATGCATAGACAGTCAGTAAATAATAATAATAATAATAATAATAAATAAAACATATTCTGGAGGCATTACAAATATAAAATTATAAGGAGGAACACCTTCCTTTTCTTATCGCATGCAATGGTAAGTAAGATTGTTCAATTTATAGTTACCATAACTTTATAACCTGTTTTGTTAGAAGTATGTAAGATAAAGGAATATTAATGATAGGCATGCACCAACATATTGGAGGGATATTAGTTCATATAAAGGATTTGTATTATAATCAAAATTTAAGTGATGATAGGATTAAAATACCAAAGCATAGTTAATGATATATTATTGAGTTGAAGTTGCTAAAAAAGCTTTAGTGAAATGGAATTATCATTGACATATGACATTATGACTAATAATTTATGGAGAATTGCAGGTATCAGGAATTGATAATGGTAAGAATAGATAGATCCATGAAGAGAGAAAAGATCCCATTACTACAAGAAATAAAGTGATATGAGAGGTATTTGATTTATATATGAAGTGGGTTTCCAGGAGAATCTAAAAAGAAGAATGTACAAAAGGTACATGTCGTACATGAGGTACATGTTTCCCCTCATCCAACTAAGCACTAGTATGCATCTATGGGGATGCCCAAGAATAAGATATCTGGTAAGACTTCTTTCTGCAACAATGTATGCTACCAGAGACTATCATGAGAGTAGGGGCTCCATGAAAAACCTCCAGATATCATGGTGTTTGGGAAAGGAAGCGCTTGAGCTTGATGAGGCACCCTGAATAGCACGGATTGGAGTTACACCCGAGAAGGGGTATCGTCCTCGTGTTGGGTAGCTTTGATTAGTACTTGGAATATTGTTGGCACTATGTTTTCCTTATGGAGGAAATCCAATAGGAACTAGAAGGTATTTAATAATACTTTCATTTCCGTTCCCTTAAGGTAGTGTACTTATCCAAAAAAAGAAAACAAACGAAAGTAAGTATGGATTACTAATGAATCAATTACATTGTTTTGGAAAAATGATCATGTATTAACAGATGTTCCATAAATTGCAAAAGTATTGTTGAAAAAGGACCCATTGTTTACATTTCAAGTTTAAATATAAACTTATGACATGTTTTACTGATTAAAATTTGGGTAGTCTGATCTTGTTACATGAAAATACTGGTTAAGAACACTACCAACCTGCGAAGATCCGGAAGTTCACAGAGGATCGAAATAGAGCAGACAAAGCAAGAAAATATGACTTTGAGAGGAAGGAAGTTTGTTGAAACCAAGAACATCGAGGATGGTGTTATTTTTAGGGGGAAAGGATGTAATATCCCTCTTACATACACCCCTAAATATTGTATTAATTATGAAGGTATTTTGTACTTATTTTCGAGAGGAAATCAAGGCCTGGAGATGAGATCAAGGCCAAGGCCCCACCAGAATAACATTTTAATACTATATGAGTTAATTTCCTATGTGGTAGACTTAGGAGACCTAAAAAATTTATGCAACCTAATGATGGCAACTGAAAACCACTAGGGGAAAGCTAAAGGATGAATGAAGCCTTATGGAATCTAGTAACAATAACCTTTGTCAAAATTGGGTTCGAAAACATACACAAGGGGAGCAAGTTAAAGATCCCCACTCGGGACATAGGGTCCTTAATAGTAAGAGAATGCTCACCAAATCTTGGAATGCTTTAATGGTGAGTGGTACCTACCATTTTCATACTATTAACATCCCATTAAGCCATTAACAATAAATGAATTTATTGTTGATGGGAGAACAAGATACTAAAATGAAGGAAGATCCCTACATACATATGTATATATATATATATGATATAGATATATATACATGTATAGATATGAAAGATTTGGTAAAGGAAACACGATTTCCTTAGACACCTAAAGGTTACACAAGAATACTTTTAAACAAAAAGAACTGAGAATCATGATGGGGTTTAATGGAAAAAGACAAAATCATAATACCTTGGTTATTTGTGCAAAATGCTCAATAGGCATTATAAACAATAAAGGAACTTTTTTATTGGCTTAGCTAAATAACCGTGTAAGGCGATTAATGCAATTACTAATTATGATAATTGAAACCGCAAGGGTTATGATTCAATAACATTAGTTTTACTTACACCAAGTATTATTAAGCAATCTTAAAAAAATTAGATCTATCAAATAACTATTGATCTAGAGTTTAGGCAAAATGACCAACCTAAGTCTGCTAACCATTTACTTGGGAAAATGGTAGAAACTCTATGATATTTATCTTTTATAAGGAAATAGATGGCTATTACCTCCCTTGATATGGATATGTACTAAAGATAAATTAAAGGTTAAAATGCTATTACTTACACCACATGCGCTGGGGAAAAGAGGGAAGACAACATCAATAGGATAAAAGGACCAAGAAAGAGGGTAAAAAGAGGGGCGGGGCATGAAGCTCGAGTATTTTTGTTTTTTTATATGTTTGTTTGTAGAAAAATTTTCAAGAAATTCTTATTGAGCAATTTGTTATGCATAACTGTCATGTTGTATGGGCCAGTGTTTGGTTTCCTTAATACTGATTATTGATGGTGTGCAATTCTTGTTCATGATTTTTGTTTATTGAAATCGAGGAAGGATGGGCGATTTCATTTGATGAAATCGATCTCATGCTATTGACATTTTACCTCCATTGGAATCGAGGAAGGTTGGGCGATTTCATTTGATGAAATCGACCCCATGCCAATAGAAAAGAGGGCTAATGTCCTTCTTGACATTTTCCATTTTCGTGTTGAAGAACCATTGCAAAACCCCATTGGGATGGGTGACCATCGACCAGCCATCATCTGCAATTTGGATCTCTACTAGAGATCTGGTTGGAGTAACCAGATCGGCATCGAGGTTTGTATCTGGGGTAGTGTTTGCGATTTTAATAATGACAGGGTTGAATATATGAATGTCAAAACATGAATTTTCATCATGGTAAGGGGCTTATGACCGTGTTTTGTGATTTCCCTTCATGGTAAGGAATGTATTTGGTTATGTCTGCATTTATGTGTGGTTTAACCATTCCCCGTTCACCTACATTTTGAAACATAAACATATCTATACTTCTACAAACTGTATTTTCCTAGGAATCTGATTATGTTTTCCTTTCCAATTTTTTATTTATAAATGACGATCTGGCTCATGATGGCTCGATTTGAAATTCCTGCACAGATTTGCAATTTGGAATGTTATCACTGCTAGTGTTTTAATTTAAAAATGAATTTGTGGCTCATGATGCCTACGATTTGAACGTCTACACACGTTGGTGATTTCTAAATGTTAATTGTGGAAAAACCGTTGATGAATGTTGGATTGATTGCACATTGTTTTATTTCCTGCTTTCTGTTAAATTTATGGAAAGACACTTGAAGCAAATTGGTGGATTCCAGTGTTTCTATCTTGAAAGAGTGTCCTGATATGCATATTTATCCATAAACCATAGGTCATCCAAGGAACAAAGTGGAAAAATGGACTTTTTTTCACTACACACAAATGTCATGGCGTAGATCCAGTACCATAAGTCGTTCTAGTCTAAGTACCATTGAAGTGTCTCAATTCACCTACCCTTTCCCAGATACAGACCTTGATGATCAAGAGTGACCTTCGTATCGAGATGCAGTAGAACTATAGACTCCCAAGTTAATAGCTTGGTAGTTCAGCACATACAAAGAGATGCAAATGAATACCAACCATGCCATCTAGGTATGGTATGAGGAGATGTTGTCAGTGATTGCATAATTTTGGTCAGATTCCATGTTCGCAAACTGATTTTCGACGTTTTATAATCGGAGGAAAAATATCATCTTGCGTCATGGGATGTATGAATTAAATAAGTATTTAATATCGACACATTCCATCCAGTATAGGGGCCATGATATATGGCAGGTATGTATTAAAATTTCAGTTGAAGGTCTTCAAGTATTATTAATAATATTGTTTTGTAAGAGGACATGTGAGAAAACTATAAAAGAAGGTAGAAGGTTCACGCTCTCTAAGAGCCGAGTCCCCACCCATTGCATATCTATTTAAACCATGCTTCTTTTGTCTTGTATTGAGGCAATGACCTTAGTGCCAACTACCTCTATGAAGCTAAATGTTAAACTTTCTAAAACAGTAGTCGATGGTATGGTTACTACCCTACCTACCCATATCAGCATGATGAATTGTTGTTAAGGACCGATTGGATTTTATTTTTTCTCTTGCAGAGATCACTTTTTATTCATAGTGTAGTATCATGGAGTGTTGAGTGATTTCTTATCGAGTTGACCTGGCTTATACGACCAGCTTTTGGTTTTTTGGTAAGTTGTGGGTAGAAGAGCCTTTATCTTTAGGGAGGTTCGTTGTTTTATCAATTCTATAAGTCAAAAGATAAGTTAATTTTGTATGAGAAGACAATTTTTGGTAGAGATAATTTAACAAACTTCTGACCCTAAGGTCAATAATGTGAAGGCATTCTTTGTGTATCCTATCTTGCATCCTTATTCCTGAGTTCATTCGCTATATGTATGTAAATATTTCTATAAATGGTGTACATTTAATACGATGCAATAACTGAAATGATAACCTGGTGTGTATATATAACATTATAGCTGAAGAATTTTATGCATAAGGTTGTATCCCCAACTTATAAATGCTAATGTTGTAAAACTTTCACCTTATAGGAATAGTCAAAACAATTAAATAAATGATAAGCAATATCTATTGGTTCTATCTTGAGTATTTTGATTTGGTTAGTCCATGGTTTAAAAGGAAATACACTTGTCACAAGGATGTATAATTCATTGGAAATTGTTCTCTTTAAGTGACTTTAGGAGAATGAAAAATAACTTGTGGCAAAGGTGCGCAGACTGTACTCATTCTTTGTTGGTTGAATAATAAAGAGAATAATCATTTTTTTGGACGTAACTCTGGGATGGGGTGAACCACATATATCGTTGTCCTTCTTTTATATTTTTCATCTTATATACCTTGTTTCTATCTAAATGTTATTTGTTATAGATAGAGATTTAATTTTATGTGCAATCTTACCTGGAAGAGTTATTTACTTAATGTTACTATCAAATGGCAATGAAGGAATACAAGCATATTCTCTCATGTTCATCTTTTTCTTGAAGAATGATGACTTTAATAAGTATTAATTATTGGTATGTTACACCACATAAATGACTGCTATAGTAATTTAGAATGAGTAGAATAGAGTGTTAGAGAAAAATAGAGACAGGGAAAAAACAAAGATGAGGAGGAGATATTTATGTACTCTGTCATTTCTATTTGATGAAGAATGTTTTAGAGAGAGAAACAGAAAATTTTAGTTTCCTTAGTAAATCAAAACCTATGTCATTGATCTTGTAGTGCACTTACATCTGAACTATGTGTGTGTTAGTAGGGCATGCATGATAGGAATGAAAGTGAACTTTAAATAATTTGTTTCATTTTGCAATTTCTAAGTTTGTTGATTTATTGGTGCAATTTATGGAAGATTATATTTACTAAACGATTATGTTATTCATCAATTGAATAGTGCTATGTTGAGTGACTTATTTTTATATATTAGGGCATGCACGATAGGAATGAAAGTGAAGAAGTTTAAATAATTTGTTTCATTTTGCAAATTTCTGAGTTCGTTGATTTATTAGTGCGATTATGGAAGACTATATTTACTAATCGATTATGATATTCATAAATTGAATACTATTGGGTTGAGTGACTTTATATTGATTTTAGAAAATCGAATGTCAAGAATGGATGATGATACATTGTAGCTACAAAAAGAGAATTTATGTTAGGTAACGAAATTATGTGCACCATTTAAACAAGTAAAGAATCAGTATGATAATGCAAGCCTCTTTTTCAATAAATGGATGATTGAATTGAATTATAATCACCTATGCAATATATATAAGTTTGATGTTTTATCGAGAACAATTTTAAACTATTATACCATAAGGTTGCTACCAGCCTCCTAGAAAATAAATTGTATATATATATATATATATATATATATATATATTAGGTAAGGTATTAAAATAGAGATGGTGATTAACTTGGGGAGGGTGTAACCGCAACAACACCCCTAAAGAGAATATTACAAGAGTAGATTATCTGTTGACAAGACTTCATGTTTGTAGTTAAGGATTTTATTTGGTAACTTATAATAGTATACGAATAATATATTGAAGAATGGATTCCTTTGGGAATTATATACTTTATTATGGTGCATCCTAAAGGATGTATATGGAAAATGTCATGTGGACAACGGTAAATAAAAAACCAAAAATTCACCCATATTCTCACAATTTTACCTTGAGGAGTTACAGGTATGTTACAATAATAAGGACTTTGTAGTATGCACTGACACATGCAATGATGGTCTAGGTGGAGTCTTAACTCAATAAGGACACGTAATTGCATATGAGTCCAGGAAGCTTAAAATTCATTAGAAAACTACGCAACCTATGATTTAGAGTTGGCTTCTGTCATACATTCTTTGAATATGTGGTGCCATCACATAATCGAAAGAAAATTTATGTTAATGACAAATAATAAAGGATTAAAATACTTGTTGGATCAACCTAACTTAAATGCAAGGCAACCTAGGTGGCTAGCTTTCCTTAGTGAGTACGATTTCGAGATCCAACATATTAAAGGAAAATAAAATAAGGTTGTTGACGCTCTAAGTATAAATGAAAGACCAAATTTTGTAGCAGAAATCAGTACTTATAAAACATATTTAGAAGAACAGCTAGAGGAAGGAGTAAAATTGGATGAGAATTATCAAAAATTACAAGCAAAAGTAGTAGAAAATTTAACTAAAAGTTTAAGTACAGGGTACAGTTTAAACGATAAGAATTAATGCTATATAAAAACAACTGTATATACCTAATGTACCTAGAATTAAGCTACTAATTTTAAATGAAATTGATAAGACTCCTTATTTAGGACATCCTGGTTATCAGAAGACTATAACCATGTTACAGAAGGATTATTTTTGTCCAAACATGAAAAATAAAATGGCATAATATATTTCCAAGTGTTTTGAATGTTGACAAGTTCAGACTGAACATCAATATCCATCTAGTTTACTACATCCATTACCAATCCCTATATGGAAATGGGAAATGATCAGTCTTGATTTTATTACAGGTCTACCTAGAAATCAGAATCTAAATCATTCAATAATGGTAGTCATTGATAAACTTAGTAAAGCAACTCATTTTGTACCTGTAAAGACCACCTACAAGGATGCTAATATAGTTGATATATTTATAAAACAAATATTTTGTTTACATGGGATACCGAAATTTATAATTTCATATAGAGACACTAAGTTTATGGGCAATTTCTAGAAGCCTTTATTTAAAGTCCTGAATACTACTTTAAATTTCAGTACCTCTTTTCATCCCCATATGGATGGATAGATGGAAAGGGTGAATCAAGTGTTGGAAGATATGCTCATAATGTATGTTAAGAAACAACCAAGTAAATGGGAAGATTACTTACACCTAGTAGAGTTTGCTTACAACAATCACTACCAAGCTTCAACAAGATACATCCCATTTGAAATTTTGTATGGCAGAAAATGCAATACCCCCATATCATGGAGTAACCCAATTAACAGGTTAGTACTAGGACCAGAACTACTAAAGGAGATGGATTTAATTGTAAAACAAGTGCATGGTAACGTAAAAGTTGCGTAGGACAGACATAAAAGTCAAGCAGATCTTAAACAAACTCAGAAAGAGTTCCGGGTGGGTGAACATGTCTTTATAAAAGTAAGTCCTAAAAAGAGTTCTTTGAAATTAGGAAGTTGTGCTATGTTGGCACCCCAATATTGTGGGCCTTTTGAAATACTCTCTAGAATGGGACAGGTGGCATATCAAATGGCTTTACTGCCAAATTTGAAGGTTCATAATATTTTTCATATCTTTGTATTAAATAAATATGTGCATGATGCTACTCATGTTATAAATTGGAATGATGTGTAGGTGGAACCCAATTTTTTTTTCTAGTGGAGTCGTATCATATCCTTGAAAGGAGGGAGATCTTGCTTCAGAATCGCACCGTTGGGCAGGTGAAGGTGCAATGGAAGCATCTTAGTCTAGAAGAAGCCACCTGGGAATTGGAGAGTCATATGCGGGAAGCATATCCAATTCTGTTCCAAGGAAACTCTAAGGACGACGAATAAATAACATCGAGGATGATGTTATATTTAAGGGGGTGTGTATGTCACATACCCCAAATTTGCAAAAACATTTTATGTTTTAGGAGACATTATGTTTTAATTTTATTATAAAGTTTTTAATTAATGACCAAGTGTGGTCATGGATAATTTCATTTAATTGTTGAATATTTAATTATTAAATAAATGAAATATGAGAGAACGACTTAAGGAGGTTGTTAAATAAGTATTTTACTGGTCACTTGGTGGAATAGGCTGGGTTGAGAGCAGATTGACACTTCACAGCGTCCTCAAACTACTTCTAGCTGTTGTAGGAGGAAACTTCCCTATTTTTGTGGTCATGTTCCTGAAGATCGTGGAATAAGAGCAGGTGGCTCATTAAGTGAAAACTGACCCAAAATACCTAGGCATGCAAATAAAACTTTCCATTGAATTCACCTCAGGCTGCTCATTCTTTACTTGTGAAAATTATGAGTGAATTTAGTGCATAAGAAATTCGATGGATGGGACTAGCAGAATTTTTTTGAGTGAAAAGTGATGAAGTTCTGAACTAGTGCAGTTGATTTAGGCTAAGTTCATATTGCTACAAGCAGAACATATTACTGTCGATTACTCAGTAGAGTTGTAGAGGTTTTCTAAAACAGTTGTCTCACCCAGTGCTTTCAATGAGGTGGACGAGTAGACAGGCTCGGGGGTCCTAAGATTTACAGTTCAACTATCTTCAGGAGTTGGTTGGGAGGAAAAGGCTCCTTGAATTGTTGTTTCCTTTGCTACATTTCCAGGTTCTACATGTTCTTTCTAATTTCTATATGCATACTCAAGAACAAGAAGGAATGAATTTAGGAAATAATATGGTTATGTGTCTATTTCATCTGTTTTTTAGAATTAATTGAAGGAAACCTCTTACTATGGAAAGATAGATGAATTCTAAATGAATGATTAGGGTAATTTCAAATTTACTGATGGCTAAAGTACCTAACTGTATTTTTCCACCCGTTCAAGAAGGTAGTACTCTAGTATAGTAGGTTAGATTAAATTCTGATGGATAAAAGAAATGAAGTATGCAGAATTATGTTTATTTACTTTATACAGTTTTTTATAGGATTAATCAGAAGAAAGATTAGATATATTTCAGAAGTTTCCATAGTTAGGATACTTTTACTTTAAACATAAACAAAAATATCTTCAAGAATTTTTTTTTTTAAAAGTACACAGTATGTGTAAGGGTGCTCCTTTAACATAGCAATAACTATTATTTATAAGTTTAATACATTATAATTATATGTATAGTTGTTAAATATTATAGAAAACAGGAAAACAAAATAAATAGCAGTAACCTATAAATAGTGAAATGAAGTATAGTAATCATTTAGGATTTAGTCTTCACATCTAAGTAATTTTATTTATACTATAAATAAACATCAAGTAATAAACACATTATGTTAATCAATAATAATACAGGGTTTTTCAATAAAATACAAAGACAAACCCTAAATCTTTGGAGAACTGTCAGCTAGCATTCTTTTACCTTCTCTTCCCAGATTAGGGATTTACAGTTTTTACCCTTCTTATCTTACTTTAATCCATTTATTTATTTTTAATTATAGTATTCATATTATAAAAGAATAGGATTAAAATCAAATTTCACAGAAACAGAATTAAAACTGTTTATGAAATATAAACTAAGATAATTTAAGAAAAGACATTTTAAAAATTCCTCAATCCAAATTACATAATAAAACTCAGATTGAATTAACAAACCCTTCTTTTTATTTATTTTTTGAACAATTCTTTTATTGACAGAGAATAACTCATACTTCGTATTAAAACCAATATCTTGAACATTTTCCTCTTTTGAATAAAATAAAAAATTATGGACTTAAACAGCAATAAAACCTCTTATAAATTCTTAAACCATCCATTCATCAACACAAGTATTTGAACAGTAAAATATTTCTATTAAGTTAAACTTAAATAAAATTGAAATTTAAACCATTACAGGAAACCCCATAGTCTGCAATCGACCTCGTAAAAACCATAGTTCGTGGATGAACATAGGATATCTAACACAGTAAGACTTTAAAGCTTAAGCATAATGTAAATATATTTTAAAACCTATCCAAATCACATTTAAAAATCCCATAGAATTCATGGCTTTAATCCTTTCCAAAATTAATTCCTAAATAAATTTACGGCTAAAAAGGCTTCATAAGATTTTCATCAAAATAGTCAAGTCACAGCCATACGTCCTTCCCAAACAAACTGAGTACATCGTAGCCACGACCAAGTAGTAATCAAACCAATAAAAATAGTATCACCCATGAACCCACACACCATCATAGAGGAAACCTCAAGTAAGGACCGAGGCTTACTTAGTTTCTAAAGGAGTGTGGAGACCCCTCTTCACCAAAATATTCTAGCTCGCAGTCTATAAACTCTTCTTGTAGATAGACCTACACACCATTTGAAGAATGGATAATTTTTCTGAATATATAAAAAAAGAACTAGCATATACACTTACAACAAATACAAGTAAGGAAACGATGAGTTTATATGGAGAAGTTTCACCACCTACCGCGTAATAGCTTGATTACACAACATTTTAAACCAAGTAAAAATCCATTTTCACTAGCAACTCAGAAAGAGAGACATGTAAGCCTACACTCAATGATATGGTTTAAGCCATCAACAAAAACCACGATGAAACCAAAACAGAAAACACACTGCTAATTCAGATAGAGTTCACAAGTGAACAGATGCACAAAGGGAAGCTCTCTCAGAGGCAAAGAAATGGAAACAAAGGCCCTTACACATAGAGATATGCAAAGGTGAAAAATTCCCTCGGGTGTAGAGGTAAGCCATGGCGATGAAGGCCCTTACATGCAGCAATAATATGATAGTGAAGCCATGAGGCCACAATCTTCCGGCTCCCTCTCCATAGAAGTAAAAAGATAGGTTAATCAAGGGATTCTAGGGTTTTGGAAACATTTATAGTAAATTTCCAAAGTCAAAACCCTAGCCACTATCAAACAACCACGTGGGCTCCATCTTCATTTTAATTTTATGGGTTTTGTTTTATAGTTTGAGAGTGTGAAATGAAACCTACAAAGGATTTCATATAACCATGTTAGAATTAAAATACTTATACAAATACCCCCTTTTATGAGTTAGGGTTATGCAAGAAGTAAATCGTAATCCCATACTAGAACTTTGGTTAAAGAAAACTTATAAGAATAATATAGCAAGTATAGAGATGGTTAGCATGATTCAAAGGTAAAGGTATTATAGTTTAGATTATTTAATAGGGTAAAAATTGATATATAATATCTCTTGCAAAATTTAAGTCATGTAAGGGTTTGAGTTAGATACATTATTTAGGAAATGATCTCTTCATTCCTTATTCAAAGCAAAAATTCCACTGTTTAATGATATAGTTTTCATATTATTGCATTTCCACCTAGTCAAGACCTAAGCAGTTAGTAGAAATGTTTTCTGCATTTAATCATTAGTTTCATGTATGTGTGAATGTCAACATGTATACCTTAAAACTATACCTAGACTTAGGTTTTTCTAGTTTATATAACATTTGAATATATGTTGAGACAATACATATGAGTTACCATGGTAATAGGTAATAATGTATCAAATGAACTAGTATGCAAATTTATCATTATCTAGAATTCTATATAGGACCTAGTATGATAATAAATTAATGAAAGTATGATAAACAAGTATAATTGAAACTATGTAGAAGAAAACCTAGATTTATGTTCAGATTTTCGAAATACTTATGCTTACAAGTAAGTAAATAAAAAGTAATTATACAGTTTCGATGATACCTCGTTTTTCGATCAAAGCTGTAAACTAAAAAAATATACTAGCATTTTATTTATGCTAGTCGAAATAATTTAGTCTTGATCCTGAAACTAGTTTACAAAACGTCTTCCCTATAAAATACATGTGAAAGAAGCATCAATTCACTGCATTAGCTAAAAATCTAAGTAAGCCTCGGTCATGAACTGAAGTTCCTTCATATTACAAATAGTAAAATAACCTTTAGTACCTAGTAAACAAAGAGATGTTTTCAGCTCATGTTACTTCATACCATAACCTGATAAACCAACCTTTAATCACTGAATTATGGAAGCAAATAATTAAATATGCAAATACAAAAATTAACAAAGGAATTAGTTTAGACCTTAATGTTGTTAGCTGTTAACAATTAAATGTCCCTCTTAAGCAACAAAATTGTAAACATTTAATGTCATAGAATTTTTTTTAAAATTTGTATGAAATTTTGGAGTATTACATCCCACCTTAATAACCCATTTTCACACTCTCTTTCCCCCTTTCTCCACTTATATGCAATCTCCTAGCACCGCCCTTGGTTGCTATCTCTAACCTATTAGGACTCCCTCTCTATGTCCACTTCGAACAACCCCATACCACCCCCCAAACTTTTAATCTTATCATCACCAAACCAAACAATATAATTGTAATGATGAATATCGTGTGCACATTTGTTTGAATAAAAACATGTGTGCACTTGTTTGAACAAAAACGTGTGTGCACTTGCTTGAAGAAAAACGTGTGTATTTGTTTGAACAAAAATGTTTGCATGTTATTATTACATATTCTCCTAAGCCCCAAAACCATGTATTATGTCCCCTCTACAACACCTAAAGAACCTCACATTAGTCTAACCCTCCCCCAAACTCATAACACCCCCTTCCTCTCTCTCTCTCTCTC